>JAOTRH010105126.1:0-15672 GCA_034768845.1 Heliamphora exappendiculata | reverse complement strand
GTCGTTGTGCGGGTGTTCAACCCCTTCCAAGACGGCATCAGTGAAAGTCACGTCTCCTACCAAGAACTCATTGCTTGTAGACTTTCTTTTGCCCGAGCTGGGTCTGCATAACCTCGCGTCGATGTGCTCTCTTATGGCTTTCACCTCTTGTCTCATTCGACATCTCCGGCCTAGGGGCTGCATGTATGACGTTGATAATTCCCACGGGTTCCTCTGCTCTTCTACCCTACTCGGCATGAACGTGCTGTTTAGCCTGGGTCTTTTTCTTATCGATGTACTTGTCGAGGTTTCCTGCCTTCACTTGCTCCTCCACAGTTTATCTTTTATCTGGTTGAAGAGCTTGTGAATGGGCTCCTTGAACACGGTATTGGCCACCTCTTACACTTCATTTGGCCTCTCGTACTCTTTTTCCCGATCAAGCCTCTTCTTAGCCTTCTTGTTCTCCTTCTTCTCTGTTCGGGCTACTTTCTGCGTTTCTTGGGCAGGCATTTCATTGCTCACGCCTCCCATATCCTCCTCGACTTTAGAGTACTGCTATATTCTTAACATCAGCTCGAACATGCCATGAGCAGGCCTTTTGGTCAACAAGTGCCTCAATTTGTGATTTTTATCCAACCCCAACTTGAAAGAGGCCACGACAAGCTACTCATTGCAATCATCAATGTCGCTAAAGATCTCCCAGTAGCGCTGAGCATAAGACCTCAAAATTTCATTCTTAGCCTTCTTCAAGCCGAGCAGAGATTCAATCTCCCTGGGCTGACGACTGTTCGTAATGAAACTTGCTGCGAACAGCTCGGCGAGCTGCCTCCAACTTTCAACTGACCCAGTTGGGAGTTTGTCAAACCAACGTAGAGCTACCTCGTCCAAACTGGACGGAAAAATCCTGCACATCAGGGCATCATTTCTGCTCCATAGTGCCATCATTTGTCTGAAATGCCGAATATGACCCATAGGGTCAATTTTCCTATCATAGAGGTTGAACTTTGGGGTTTAGAACTTCCTGGGAAAATCTGCTCCATCCACCTCCCTTGTAAATGGGGAGGCAAATATCTACTCCAGCGCCCTCCGTGCTACGTCTTGAACCGACCTCCATGTGCCCGGTTGTAATCTCCCCTCGTGATAGAGGTTCAGCCATTGCTTGAGTTCTTCCTTTTCTTCTGCAAGGTCGAGCTCCTAACTAGTCTGCCGTTACTGCTCATGACGGTGCACGACTGGTGCATGGGTGTTGCTGTAGGTCTGTGTCTGCCCCTGTCTCTTTCTCTTAGAACCCGAGACGCGACTCTTCTCAGGGTCCTCTTCACGGCGATTAAGTCGAGAATCCCTTCTCGAGCTACGACTTGCCTGCGACCGAGCAGTGCCTCTCCTTTGATCCCGGTTTGACCTCTCATGGTTGGACTACTTATGCTCGGATTGAACTCCTGGTGAGCGTCAGTTCACTTGAGCCCTTATTTTGTGAAGCTCCTACTGGAGCCTGATCAGCTGCTGGTCTCTCCTATTTAGCTCATTTTGATAACCCTCCAACACTTGCTGCATCTTGTATCGCGGGGGGTAATCCCCTTGAGAGGGTGTTGTCTCATGAGAACTGCCCACATAGGTCCGCTCTCGCCTTTGATTGACCCTGGCCTCACCAACGTGGACCTCAGAGGGTACAGGGTGTCCTCTTCTACGGTGAGTTGCATGCAATGTTTCTGCGCGTGGTGCGAGCGGCTCTCTCAGCTCTTCATGATCGTGCTTTTCCCGACCAGTCATGGAGGTGCTTTAGATTTTCCCACAAACGGCGCCAAATTATAGAGGATAAGGATTGGGATCTACTGGTCCCGTCCAAGCTGGATGAGATGTCATGAGATAATTCCACGTGTATGCCTGCACAAGAAAGGGGTGAGATGCCCGCTGGTGACTTTATACCGGTGGACTCTCCGACGATCAAGTTAGGCAAGGGGTTTTGGGAGAGGAAGAACTTGAGAGAGAATTTTTACAGAGTTTTAGCTAGTAAAGAGAGAGCATACCTTACATTATGAGAGTGCTAGCTATTTATAGAAAAAAAATATACTTGACCCGCTTGTGGAATCCGACCCGACCTGAGCAGGTTAGGTTGTACTCTCTCTCTCCGATCAATACATAGCAATTAATGGTATGATGGTGACTTATCGGTGCCATCATTAGATTTCTTTGTAAGATCTTTCTGCAAGTTCCTTTCGTCGTGTCAAGCTGTCCATATACTCAGACCTAGTCTAGACTAAGTCAACCCTCCCTGACACCCTAGTCATAGAGTTGGCCCAACTGCTGTTGATATCTTATCATGATCACTTTTCTGATACGCGTATCAACTTGAGTACCAACCCTTTAGCTCGGCTTCAGAGGTTATGTGGCTTGTCCTGCTCGGACTTAGATGCCGAGCATTCCCTTCCGCGATACCGAGCACTCTGTGTCTTCTCCCGTCCGAAGTATACGGACCTCGAACATATTGTCCGTATAGCTCAGCTCATTACTCGGCTCGCCGCCTGAGCTACCATGTATATGCCGAGGTGCTAACCGTGGCTGAAAAGGCTGTTGCTCTGTACAACCTTCCACGTGTGCTTCACATAGCTCTGATCAAAACTTGATCCCCCTCAAATTCCTTTGCCACCCAAACCCCTTTGCGAACTAAGTATATTCTATCTTTGGTGTAATGCGGCAGATTAATTTATCTTCAACTTGTCTTGAGCTGAGAGGAATTGCCAGGATCATTTCTACATTTTTTTGGGAAAAAAACATGCATTCACCTTTTCTTCATTCGAGCAACCATCTTGACCCAGCAGCTCTTCCACATTGGTGTTAACTCCCAATACCAATGGGGAGAAGATTTTTAGAGACTTTAATCGTGGGATCCACCAATCAAAGTATATATGAACTTTTGAGCCACTTTCAATTTGCCAATGGAGCCCTCTTTCAAGTAGTTCTCTTCCTTGAAGTATGCTTTTCCATACAAGTGATGGTTGAGACCCCAATCCTACTTTCATAACGGAGCACTGTGGAAAGTATTTGTATTTGAACACCTTAGCTGTGAGAGACGAGTGCTGGATGAGCCTCTATCCTTGTTTACGCAAGATTAAAAGTCTCAAGAGATCTATTTAGTTCGTTGGTAAAAAAAAGTAAATTAATAGATAGACAATGTCATGTGGTACTATCTGTAAATAAATAAATAATAATTTTTATTTTTATTTTGTAATCACTAAAAATGTAAGTATTTAAATAAATTATAATTTATTACTAAAATTAATAGCAACAACTTAAAAACTAACAACAAAAACTTTGTTAAACACTCTTTATAAAATTAGCACATTAATCTCCAAGAGCACCCAATAATAAATCGGTAAGAAAGAAACAACAAAAGCTTCAATTTGGTGTAAAAAATGTGATAAGGTGTTCTTTCCCATGCAAAATATAAGGTATATTGGGCGATGTTGGTGTTGTGATAATTTTGATCAATAAAAATATTTAATATAGATTAAATAATTTATTTATTTATTTATTTAATAAAGATGAATGAATATTATTTTATTGAAAGCATTTTTCATAATATTATTAGGTGGGTGGCAATACCATATGGTAATTTGAAAATTCCAAATAATTACTATCTTCTCATGTGGAGTGATTAATTAATGCTCTTAGGCTCTGTTTGATAAAAAAGTTAAGAGGTGGCAGCTATATTAACAATACATTGGGATAGCAAATCAGTGTTAGTTTAGTAATTGTGGGCCGAATTAGGTATCCCTCGGGAAACTTGATTAAGGGTGATTGGGAAAACTCGCTCGCACTTGATACTGCTAGTCCAGCAATGAAATTAAAAAGCATTTTGTCAAATATTTTACCCTCAGTTAATAACGGAAATTCCAAATATACCATTGTTATTCGCTAACCCTAAACCAGATGAATTGGGTCCTCTCACTGTGGAGCATCGATGAAAGGCGGCAGCGTACCTCTTTCGTTGTCTTTCTGTGGAGCATCACCTATCAACAGTTTAGTTCTTAACCATCTAATAAAAATTAATCATTTATCGTAAAATTTATCGCTACCATATTAAATGAGAGTACTATGCAAACTTGTCATGTTATATTCCTGAGCACTGAATAAAACTTTTTGTGGTATATTGCAGTAGTCAGTTATTGCTGTTATTGAAATAATTTTGAGTACCACAGTGGTTATTGCTGTTTTTGTCTTTCTTGTACAATGGTTATTGCTGTTTTTTGGCATATGAACAATGGTTATTTGCTGTTATAACGTTTTCCCCTATCACCGCTGTTATTGAAATAATTTTTAGTTTCCATGGGAACTTGAAATTGCAGCTGAAACATTGATATTTCCATGGCGCCTGGCGGGGAGAATTGATTACTTTTATTATGACTTGTGTAAGCACAGCTCTTTCGAACTTCCAATCCATGAAAAGTCCCTCCACCGTGATGGCGTGTATAGGCTTGAAAAAATATTTTTTAATTTTTTATTATAATGGTAATTTTAAAAATGAATTAAAATAATCTTAGCAACAGAATTTTAAGTTTCTACAATATCATTTTTATTTTTCTGTAATAACGCTCAAAATGATAACTCATTTTAAATTTTCGTGTATTCTCATTCTCATAAACAAAATGCTTATTTACTACAAAAACATTTTTATTTTCTACACCTGCATTCTCATTTGGTTGTTGAACATACTCTCTTTCCCTGCAACAAAATTCTCATTTTTTACAATGATATTCTCATTTTTTTTACATCAATATTTTTATTTTTTGTAACAACAATCTCATTTTCTGCTCATTTTCTTAACAACAATCTCATTTCATGTACAAAAAAAAAAAAAAAGAGCATAATAACATGGGTATTTATTACTCAACATGATGACTATACATAATGAATTTACTTTTTATCACCAACAATGACTATTTTTTGTAATGGTTCTTTACAAAACTTTCACCACGAAGTTAAGATGTTATTTGTCTATATGTAATGTAGATAGCAAAATTATATTATTGGTGAATTTTTGTTTCAAAGTTAATATAACTCCTAGATATCTTAGGTTAAATAAGTGAAATGATATCGAATCAATAATTATGAAAAATTATTTCAAATATAATCATTACAAATATACAATACATGAAATAATAAATCACAATAATATATAGATACCATATTCGTATATGTAATTGATCACAAAAAATAATGAGTAAATTACTATGTATATATCGACGCCAAAAAATGAACCTATACTATTCACACACACACACACATATATATATATATATATATATATATATATGAGGGCAGAAATGACCATAACCTCACTAAATATTTGAAAAAGAATTTAGCACGATAACTATTTAGTATATAAAATTTATCTTAAAACAACCCATAAAAATAGGACTACAGTAATTAATTGTAAAAATATAAAACAGATCATACTTCAAAAAAATAAGTCCCTAACATAATTATATGAAAATTGAAAAGTTCTGTTTTTTTTGGCAATATTCTGTTGTTTTAAAAATATAAGATTTTCTCATTTTTTAATTTGTGAAAATAAAAAAATTATCATATTTTGTACAAAAAAATATTTTTTATTTTTTTATTTTCTATTCAATATAGATCTTGATGAGAATATTTAAATATATAAATATTATTAAATATATATATAACACAAAAATTATACAATTTTAAAATTCTAGAACAAAATTAGGCCCTATTTGGTTGTAGTTTTATTTTTATTTTTTTTCAAAGAAATTATTCGAAAATAGATAAAACACTTTTATTAGCAATATTTAGAAAACTATTTTCAAAAATTGAGTTGAAAAATAACCTAAAAATTGAAAATTTTGAAATGATTTAAAACTATTTTTACTTTTCTTTATCTATCGTAGGATTTGATGCACTGAAAAAAAGCTCTTAACTTTGACAATTAAATGTATTTTTTCTTTTCAAGATATTATAAAAATTCTTTTCAAAATCTTTTTTTGAAAGTTTTTTAATATAATTTTTAAAAAATACAAGAAAACATATTGTTTATTCTCTCTTTTTATTCTTCCCATGTTTTTCTCTCTTCTCTCTATGATGTTCTATCTCTAACAATTTCTTTTTCATTTATTATCTGTATATCTTTTTTTTCTCTTCTCCACTTCTAACATTCTCTCACTTTTTTATTCTCTATATTTCATTCTAATTAAAAAATAAAAATAAATTAATCTCTATAAATAATTAATTTCAAATTAGAATATAATAGAATAATAAACTTGTCAATAGAATCTATTCCCAAAAAAATAACAAAAATAGGACCACACACTAATTAAGTCATAAGGGATATATATAGAAAAATTTCCTAAATTTTTTTAAAAAAATTATTAATCTCTATTTTATGAATTTCCATCATATCTATACCATAAAACAGCAATTTCACTAGTGTTTTTATATAAGAAATTGTCAGCTAACTTTATTTCTTTAATATATTTATTTCAATTCGTTAAAAAAATTCTGACTACATCCTATCGGTGAGGAACAATGGGGGTGTTTGGCGAAGCAATTAAGGTAAATTTTTAACTTTTTATTACTAAATTTTCGTAATAAGTTATAGTTTTTTTTAATTACTTATAATTTTTTTATTTCAATTACAAAGTAATATATTTAACAAAAACTTATGACTTCTAATACAATATACAATTTATAAATTATTAATTTTAAAAATGCCAAATACAAAATTTCATTGGTAGGGAAGAATGCCAAAGGCTTTGCTTGGGCCTTGGAATCATGAACCTCCTTTTTGGGCCTAAAGCCTTTTAATATTCAAATATTTATAAATTTTTTATAATTATAACTTTTTTTTTTTGTTGTAGACGCAAAATTATTTATTAATTTTTAGAAAAAAAAATTTCTAATGTCTTTCTATTAGGTATATGAGTAGTTGCATAAAAAAAACATTACACGTATTACCATTAATTAATATTTTGTCAACAATCCTAGAATTAAAAAAATATCATAATATGTGGGTATAAGGGTTCGAATGACAAACATTGGTCCCGTTTGAAAATAATTATTTATTTGTTTATCTTATTTATTTTATTTTATTTTTAATAATTTTTTCATTATTTAGGGTAGTTATTATACTTTTGAGCTCCTCTTGTTGAGACAAGCAAGAAAAATAAATTTTATATTCTTATATTCATTTTTGGTGAGTTTTTATTTTTCGGTTAAGATTTTTTATTTTTTTGTTCTTCTCATCTAAATTCTTCAAAAAAGTAAAAAAAAAAAAAGCAAAATTTACGAACTTTAGTCCAAACAGGACGATAACCTCTTGACATGCCAATGTAAGACTTGTGCATTCTACCGTTCTTTGATTTATTTTATCTATTTTCATGGACACCTTGTTTTTCTATATATGATCAATAGATTGGTATGGAACTATAAAAGTGAAGATATTATATATAATGTGAATATTCTATCTAAAAGAAGCTACCCTTTAATGAATGTTTTTTTTTATTGTATAAAATATTTTATAAACATTTAGGCTCTGTGTGCTTTAATATAAAATGTTTTTTACATAAAATATTTTACTTATTTTTTATTATTTGGTTTGATGAGAACCATGTAAAATATTTTACATCAACACACCAAAATTGTATAAAATCTTTTATAAACTTTTAGGATCTATTTGTTTTAATATAAATGTTTTTTACGTAAAATATTTTACTTATTTTTTATTATTTAATTTAATGAAAACGATGTAAAATATTTTATATCAACACACTAAAATTGATTTACATTAAAAAAAAAAACTAAGTCATTTTTAGTACTATCAGAAGAGCAAGTTGTGATAGCGATGGTAGTGATAGTGGTGGCAATAACTGCGACCGTGGTGGGAGATGACAGTGATAGTACTAGTGGTGATAAAGGTGATACTAATAGTAGTAGTGGTGGTGAGATAATGATGATAGTGATGGGGCGATAGACCATAGTATTGGTAAGGAAGGGGAAGCTAATAGTGGTAGAAATTACATTGGTGGTTGTGAAGATGATGGTGGTGTTGGCAACATCAATGGTAATAAGAGTAGAAGGGTAGCGACAGATGGTAAAAATCATAGTGATGGCAAGTGATAGAGGTGCAGACAATGGTAGTGTAGTTGGATGGCCATAGTAATGGTAGTTGAATAAGGGTGGTGGTGGTGTTGGCATTGGTGTTGGCATGGGCTTGAATGGTGGGGATGATGGTGGTATTGTGGGACTGTACTAAGATAAGAATGCATTTTTATTTAAAATCTATATTTTAAAAAAAATTGAGTGCCAATTAAACACTAAAAAATAAAATGAAATCATTTTACATATAAAAAATATTTTTATCGTAAAATATTTTACGTCAAAATAAATAGTCTTAATTCAAAAATTAAATTTATCTATTAGTAGCATAAAAATGCCCTATTCTAGAAAAATAGAAAAATATTTTTACTTTATTAATTATTTTTGTCATGATAAATTAAAAATAAAAAATAACGAAAGATAAAATAAATAAACTAATCAAATCAACCAAATATACCTCCAAATAGGGTTTTGTAATTAAATTCGGCTTCACTCCGATTTTATTAACGGATTGAATCAATTTAGTCTCATCATGTTGAGCTGAGCTCAATAATACAAACTGTTTATTTTATTTTTTTCAAATTAGATGATATGTACAAAAATGAACAAATCATATTTTCTTTAAAAAATCAACGTGTCATAACTTTATTGTTTATTTTTGTTAACAAAAATAGAATTTGTTCAAATACTTAATAATGATCGTATTTGGATAATATAGTTTATTGACTTATTTAATTTATAAGTCAAAAATAAGTTACGTCACACGAACGAACTAAATAATCTAAATTTTAAGCCAATAAGCAAATAAATAAATAAGCTAATAAGTTAAATAAGTCAAGAATTACCTAAACGAAATGACTTATTTAAGTAAATAAGTAAAAATAAATTAAAAATAAACCAAATAAAATGACTTAAACGAAGTGACTTATTTGTGTTTTGACTTATTTGCTAATAAGCAAATAAGCTAGTCACCCAAACCGGACCAATATATAATTTTATTTTATTTTTTTACATAAAAATTTTAAATACCAAGAACAACAAAATGAACATTTCCAATTATTGAGCTGTGCTCATTTTAGATCCAAAATTAACGCAACTGCGTTAATCAACTCTATTGATAGATTATATAGAGTTAATCAACTGCGCCACGAGTATGGCTTGTTTTTTTTTTTTTTAATTGAGAAAAAGGTATTAAGTCTTAATATATTTTTGACTGAGATAAAAGAATATATCAGCAAAAATAAAATAATTCTAAAAAAGAGCAAAAAAATTCTCATAAAAAAAAAAAAGAACAATTACAAAAGAATAAAAAATAATATCAAATAAAAAACATTAAACGTCCACAAGCAAGAGAATGTAAATTCTTACCAGAGGAGCACTCCGACATTACATAAAATTAAAAAAAAAGGACTTTTAACAGTTTATTTCTTAAAAAATATTTAAATATGTAGTTAGCCTCATAATAGATTAATTTGTATAAATTATCTCTTAAATTAATTTAAGTGTATCAATAATCTTTTAATCTAACTTCTGTTTATGTTTTTGTCAAGTTTTTTTATATATGGTAAGAATTTGATCTATTTTAGGAAAGATTTTGATATTTTATCCCTATAAAATTCAAAAAGTGTAATTATCCCTTTAAGAAATTAATTAGAGTGCATTGCGACATGACTTTTATTCAATTGTAGTAATGTCTCTCATTAAACTAATTTTTATCTACATTTTTGTTAAATTTTTCACACATGTCAATCACATAATATTTTTAGAAAAAAATAGTAAAATTGGCACCGTAACTTCTTTTTTTATTTTTGATCGCCAAAATTCAAATATATATAAATCACTCCAACAATATTCATATCTTTCGAAAACATGTATAGTTGAATAATATCATATTCAGAATTTAACAAAATTTTGTATGCAAAAAAAAAACAAATTGCTCATATATGCTTAAAAGCATAAATATTTACAATCATATTGTTGCTTATAATTCAATACAAAAAATATATTACATGAAAGCAAAAAAAACATTAATAATTCTTTACATTCATATATGTTAAAAATTACTAATACTTGAATTCAAAACTAATTTGTCCATTCTTCTGTAATAAAAAGTTAATTATGCAAAAAGGAACAAATTAATTTTGAGTCCAAATATTAGTGACTCTTAACATACAAGTGCTTCAAGAGTTATTAATGTTTTTTTTTTTTACGAAATATATTTTTTGTACGGAATTATAAGCAACAACATGATTGTAAATGTTTATGCTTTTAAATTTATACGAGCAATCGATTTTTTTTTGCTTTTTAAGATTTTGTTAAATTACAAATATAATATTATTTTACTATACCTATTTTTCAAAACGCAAATATTGTTGGAGTGATTTATATATAATTGAATTTTGATGACAAAAAATAAAGAAGAAATTATGATGCCAATTTTATTATTTTTATTTAAAAATATTATGTGATTGACATGTGTGAGAAATTTAATAAAAATATGAAAGAAAGTTAGTCTAAGAGGGATATTGCTACAGTTGAATAAAAGTCAAGTTACAATGTAGTACTCCAATTAATTTTTTAAGGGACTAATTATATTTTTTTGAATCTTATAGGGGTAAAATGTCAAAAATTATCTTAAAATATATCACATTTTTAGCATATATAGAAAAACTTGACAAAAATATTAACGAAAGTTAGATTAAGAGGTTTATTGCTACACTTAAATTAATTTATAGGGCAATTTGTACAAATTAATTTTTTAAGAAGTTAACTGTACATTTGAATATCTTTTAGGGGATAAACTGCTAAAAGTCTTAAAAAATAAAAATAAAAATCTCATATGCTACTACTTCGTAATTTTTTTCAAAAGAATTATTGCCTCCACCTTTACTTTATAAGGTTAATAATTTTTGACTGGAGATGACTGTCAGTATAATAAAACGTGATAAATAGTGTCAGACTATGATCTGTAAAAAGATATAAAATTAAATCTAAAAAATTAGTAGTAGAATAACATTTTTATTTTTACGTTAAAAATATCAAGATTTGTCACCAAAAAATAAAAATTTACCAAATTAAAACAAATCATGGCTGGTGGGCGATAGTCGCTCAGTTACTAATAACAAGAAAAAGGAAAGAAAAGCACAAAAAAACAGAAAAAAAATACCGAGAAAAACTAAAATTAAAGGAAAAAGATCGATATATATGACAAAATTGCAAAATAAAAAAACATGAAAAGAAAAAAGAATTAAAAAAAAGAACGGATGATCTAGGAGGAAGGGAGCGCCGCCACTACCAATGCCTCCCCTAAAGAAAACCCTAGTTATTTTATTGTCAGAAAACCTTAGTTATTTGAGAGAGAGAGAGACCTAGTTTTTCTCAGGATTTATTCAATAATGGGCAAAATGAACTGAAGAGATTGAGGCCTAGTTTTTTTTTAATAAATTTTTTGATTTTTTGATTTTTTAATTTTTTTTAATGTAGAAATAAAAAGATGCAAAAAAATAATTAATTAATTACAGTAAAAAACTAAATAAGTGAGTTTTTTTTAAAAAAATTTAAATAAAAAAACTTCCGAACAAATTAGACTAAATAAAAGCTGAGATATATTGTTGATGATTAGAGAAGGTGAAGGTTGTTTGTAAGGTACGGCTAATAAAGATCAAACAGAGAGGAGAGAGGTTTTACATGAAAAAAAAAATTAAATTAATCTGAATATTAATACTCATATATTAAAATACATTTTTTTTATCTTAATGTGTATTTTCATAAAATTGTTTGCCATCTACTTTTTGTAAAAATAAATATATTTTAATCATATAATCAATACAATTTGATCACATCCAACTAATTTAATTCTTTTTATAAATAAACTTTTCAATTAACTTAGCTATATAAATTTTTAAATCAAAAGAGAGCATCCCGAATAATTGTTAAGGGTATGAGTCTCCGAATTTTAACTTATAACTTTTGATTTGTGAAAGTCTCCTAATTTCACAAAAACAACATTAAAAAAAATTAGAGACTTATACCCTTAATAATTAAAAAAAAGAGAGAAGAATTAAAAAAATCCAAAAACAGCATTTTTTATTTTACTTTTTGGAATAAGAATTTCTTAGTTGCACATAAATGATAAATTTTTTACTCTCTTGTATTTTTTTTTTTTAAAAAAACATTTGTGTGTGTGGGCATTTGTGTAAAAGAAATAGGAAGAGAGAGAATTTCTCATTTATGATTTCTGATTTATGGAAGAGAAAATTAGAATTTTTAATATTTCTGAAATTGCTCATTGTATTTTGTCTAGTTTTTTTTTACAGTGACTGATTTGAACAATAAGAAATTTATTATTTTAATAAAAATAATAAATAATAATTAATTTATCATTTTTTGCGATAAATGAAACATTATCATTTATAGTAAATAAGATATCATTTCCATTTCAATTAAAAAAAAGTTACACATGATGAAAAATTAAGTAGAAATCTTATAACTTTTAAGAAGTTTTCATTTATTTGGGAACTAATGCTTCATTATATGTAACAAGTCACATTTATTATGGAGTGAGTACAAGAAAATACCCCCAAAAATGGCATTTACCCCAGTTCGGAAAATTCGAATGCTTAAATATGTAAATTTGCACGTTTCAAAAAAAAAGACACAATAATTTCCTATAATTGAGAAAAGAAAAATCGATTTATTTATAATGTGAAATAAATAATAATAATAATAATAATAATAATAATGACCTTCAAAAACAAAATTTAATAAATCATTCAACTAATAAATAAAACTTAATTTTTTTAAAAAAAATATAACCTTGCAACAATTATCTCATAAAGATTTTATTTTCAGAGAAAAATAAAAATAAGTTTGTTGATGATGGACGGGTCTGAGGCATTTATTACTGTGATAGGGATAGCTAGGGCCAAGGGGAGTCTTACATCCCCATCTGACTATATAATGTTAGTTATGAGGTCAAACTATGCCTTGTTTGATAACTTGATTCTAAGTTAAAGTTTTTTTTTTCTTTTATATATATATGTTGAACAATTTTAAGTTAAAACCTTTATTGTTAATTTTGATTTTTTACTTACAAATTCAAAAAAGCCAAGCTTACTTTTTTTTTGAAAGAAAAGTCAAAAAATTAAAAAATTAAAAAGTTAAATTAAAATACAAATTTTCATAATATTTTATTCAAATTTTTGTTATTTTTAAAATACAATAATATCTTTTATTCATAATTTATTTACTACCACTATCAATTACATATAATTGTTAATATCAAATATATAGAAAGATAAAATTTTTCATTTTAAACAAAAAATAAAAAAATTAACTTTTTAATCAAACAACTAATTTTAAAAAAATTAACTTAAAACTAAATTACTAAACAATCTACTTTAAATCAAATTTAATTTTTAACTAAAAATGTGAAAAAAACAAAAAAAATAACTTAAAAAACTAGTTGCTCTTCTAACCCTAAATAAGTAAAAAAAATTATTTGGTAAAATTATGTCTTACTTAAAATTATTGTGATAAAAATTATTTTTTATTTTTTTATAGTTTTGTATTTAATATAAATCTTATTTAATAGAGTTCCTACACTAAATTTTAAAAATATAATTTTTATAAAAAAATAAATTTTATAATAAAAAATTATAATATTTTTAAAACACGTAAAAGTATTTTAGTTAAAATATAAAAAAATCTAAAAAGCAAAAAGCTAAGGCAATATGCCCACATTGCCACACTAATTCACCTTGCTTTCTGTGACTTTAAATTGAAAGCCAATAAATTAATTTTAAGTTGAAAACCAAACAAACCTTATTGTAGGAGTGAATTTAAATTGAAAGCCAATAAATTAATTTTAAGTTGAAACCCAAACAAACCTTATTATATCCTACCGAGTCCAGGAGCAATTAATTTTTCATGGTTGAGGCTTATAGCTCTGAACGACTTCAACCGCGAATTCTATGTAATACATAGCACATACCTTGTGTTTAAACTAATTTTTTTTATAATAATTTTTAAATATTTTAGTTTTTTTATAAAAAAACAAGTATCAAATTATGTAAAAAAAATAAATAATAATAAATAATAATAATAAGCCAAACTAATTAATTTTTTTGTAATTTTTAAATTAAAAAATCTCAAAAATAAACTAATCCAGCTTAATGTGCGGTTGAGCTCTTCCTGATAGGCTCGGTCCTACCACCAATTCCCAAATCCCAGTGGACCGACGGTAGCCAAGCAATTAGGGTCCGTTTGTTTTATGGATGTGGATGTGGAGATAAAAATCAATTAATACTACAAATTCATCGTTTGGTTATATATTAGGTAACAATTGAAGTGAATTATTAATTTAATAATTTAAATAAAAAATTTAATAATACGATTCAAAATATTTAAACTAAGTTATTAATAGTAATTTATAAATTTTATTATATACAAACTTCTTTTTTATCTCTCACCGATATGAAATAAAGTATTACACATGAAGATCAGGATATGTAGTCCTCATTTGTCTCTTATCTTAGGATATTGTATTCTATAATTATTTTTTTTGATAACTCAAAGTATTCAAGTCAGTTTACGTACATTTCGATTTATTTTTAAGAGATTAATTCTACCGTCTACTTATAAAAATTTTAATTAAATCTAAGATAAAATCTTGTATAAATTGACTCTAAAAAATTAATAACACCTAAAAAATTTTAAATTTAAAACTTAAAAGAGAATAAATTTTTAAATTTCAACCTTCGACCACCGGACTAACCCTTTCAAATTTATATTCTAGGTTATTATATAACCGGGAGAGTGGTTTTGTATATCCTCCCAATCAAAAGACTATTTTGCTCTTGTATAAAAGCTACAAGATGAACAAGAATAAATCCATTTTCTGTGGAAAACAACTCACCAAGGGAAAGCAACTCACCCAGCATCTGTCATTCCATCCTCCCTTCCTTCCTATGCTTGTTGACTTGTTTTGTCAATCTATATAACAAATTATAATAGTTGATCTGATATGTATTTATTTATTTTAAAAAAATTATTTTTTTAAAATAATTTAACGATGAGATAAAATTAATTGAGATTTTTGTCTTTTTGATCGGTTATTATTTAAACCTGTGCTTAGACTAATTTTTTAAAGTACTTTTTAAGTTTTTTAGTTTTTTATAAAAAAGTAATATCAAATCATATAGAAAAAATTAAAAATTAAAAAAAAAGTCAAGTTAAGTCCAAATTAGTTGACTTTTTTTATTGACTTTTAAGCTAAAAAACTCAGCTTTTAAACCCTGCTAAACACAGGCTAATTCGAGTATTTGAACAATCTAGTAATGTATTACTATTATTTTTTTATATATTTTTTATAATTTCAATCATCATTACAAATCACTAAATAATTGTAAAAAAATAATAATAATGCTTTTAAGCACGGGTTTGTACCAAGTTATGTTCTATGATGTGAAAGTGGGTTTGGTTTATGTAATTTGTGTGGATTTGTGTTTAACTATATATATATATATATAGAGAGAGAGAGAGAGAGAGAGAGAGAGAGAGAGAGAGAGAGTATTGAAACTC
>JAOTRH010105115.1:0-15672 GCA_034768845.1 Heliamphora exappendiculata | reverse complement strand
CCCCCCCCCCCCCCCCCCCCCCACTGCTCGAGCGGTCTCCACTGACCCGAACTCTCTGCCACCTATCCGCTCGAGCGAGCTCCCCACCGCTCGAGCGGTCATCGCTGGGTGAAGACTTGAACAAAAGATGCGAGATTAAACTAAAACATAAGCCAAACACCTCACAACATTGTTCTCATGCATTACTAAATATAATTGTTGTTAGCAACGTTAGCAAGCTCAGGTTTTAATTCCCACTTACGATTTACACGTTCAACCGTTTTTTACCAGGTTTGACATAAGATGGTTTTGTTAATCCTTGCAAATAAAAAGGAACCAAATCCCTACATCGGGACCCTAGGACCTCGGGACCCCAAGGACACTCAGGACCGTAGGACCCTAGAGCCCCGAACCCTAAATACCGAGGACCCTCAAAACCCCCAACCTAGGGGACTCTTGGGACCTCAGAGCCCCAAACTCCAAGAACCCAGAACCCTAGGACTCTGGTTCCCTTGGTCCCCTACGACCCTGGAGCCTCGATCTCATAACCTCTAGGACCCCAGACCCCAAGATCCTTGGGACCCCCGGGACCCTCGATATCCTAAAGTCCCGAACTCTCGAATTTCAAGACCCCTAGGACCTCAAATCCCTAAGACCCCAAAGTCTCGATTTGGGACCCCTAGGACCCCGAATTCCTAAAACCTCGAAACCTCGGACCCTTAGACCTCAGGAACCTTGAACTCTTGGAACCCTAGGAACTTGGACTCCCGAACCCTAAGCCATTTGAATCTTAGACTAGTGATGATGGTGGTAGAATGGTAGTGTTGGCGGTTGTAATAGTGATGCGATGGCAAATGTGAAGAAAAAAAATTCGCCATAAAAAAAGTAAAAAATATTTTCTACCAAAATCAATTTATTTTTCATTGATTTGGAAAAGTATTTTCGTTGACTTTTAATTTCGTTCGTACCAAATATCAAAAAATATAAAAAATATTTTTAAAAAAATATTTTCCTTCCAAATAAATGGAGCCTTAGTTACAATGTTTTTATTGTATAAGGGTGTATATTCATTTTATGCATTTATGTTGTCAAATAAATACACAATTTTATCGTAAAATTTACTTTATTCTTAATTTATGTGTTACTTTGGCTAAATTATTTTATTATAAAAGTTCATTTCATTTAAATATTTTATCACTAATTTATGAAGTTATACTATCCAATTATTTTGATCATGAATCTAATTTATCAGTAAATATTTCATAATTATTTTCTATTTTACGTAGTTATGCTACTCAAATAATTTTTATTCCCAAAATTCATTCTCTAGGCTTTGTCACACTAGACTATTTTTTAAATTTATCGTT
The DNA here is from genome assembly GCA_034768845.1 of Heliamphora exappendiculata. Taxonomy (NCBI): domain Eukaryota; kingdom Viridiplantae; phylum Streptophyta; class Magnoliopsida; order Ericales; family Sarraceniaceae; genus Heliamphora; species Heliamphora exappendiculata. The sequence goes on along the minus strand of JAOTRH010105115.1, from coordinate 14,326 downwards.
TCTAATATATTCACGAACTACATTAAGGTCCGATATCATTCACGCATCAACCAATAGTAGTTAAGACTATTAAATTCGTTTTTAAATATTTTCTCGAGACACAATTTGACCAGATTCTATTATTACATACATACACGAATGGCTGTCACATTAAATCCTTTTTTAATTCATTATTAGAAAATGTAGGACCAGATGATGTGGAATGCTTAATACATTTTTTCACACGTAACAACCAACTCTCAAACTCGTCTTTTGTTATTGTAAATTTACAATTAGGTCTTTTAAAATTACACTATGTAATTTATAGATACAAACAAAATTACATTAATAAAAAATTAATATCCTGACCAATAATGTAATTAAAAACAAAGTTTATATTGATGGCATTTTACAAAATTACTATTAGTAATTTTTAATTTTTTACTACTAATTTTTGTTATAAGTTATAATTTTTTTTTAAATACTTATAATTTTTACTACAAGTTATAATTTTTTTATAATTCAACTATCTACAATAATCTTTACAAAATACTTATAATTTTGGTTACAAATTATAATATATAAAATATTAATTTTAATAATACCAAACATCTTTACCTTGTGTTTCACATAAAAATTTAAAGTTAACATTATTGGTTACACGAGTCTTTATCAAATAATACTTGTGATATAATTTATTTTTGTATGTATAATTCCTTTAAAAAAATATAAATAAAAATTGTTCATCTTAATTTTTATTAAAAAAACTTTATATCTTTCAACATTTGAATTTATAAATTTTTATTAAAAATACTTTATGTATTCTATTTTCTCATAACAATTTTTTTAAAAATAAATATATTTAAAATAATACTACAAAAATTATCATAAGAAAAACTAATCAAAGAGAAGCTAAAGTTTTTTTATCATCCCTACGTAGTGGACCTCTCTCTTAAAAAATATAATACAAAGTTAGTGAACCTCTCTCTCTCATCCCTACGTGCGCGCATATTGTTCCCCTCCTTCTCCCTGTCTCTGTCTCATCGCCAAACCCGTGGATCAGCGCCTCCCACAAACCCACCTACTCGCCACCGACCTCCTCCGTCGCTCCACTCCCACCGCCCGCCGTCCCCCCACCTTCCTCCTCCTCTCCTCCTCGACCCTCTCTGTAATACCCATCTTTTGAACTTCTTTTGTTTCTCCTCTGAATTTCATCAGATCTAACCCAATAAACCCGTCTGATCTCCTCACCGCCCATTAACGATCCCATCAAGGTCTCCATTAAGGGTTTCTCACTCCTTCATCACCATCTTGATCTGAAATTTGATCGCTGTGTGTGTGTGTGTGTGTTGAGATGTCCACCCTTCGAACGGATCTGGCGACAAAAGTGTTCCCTGAGCCCTCCACTTCGGCTTCTGGGATCGATGACCATTTCGATGGGTTGCCGGATTCGCTGCTGCTACTGATCTTCAACAAGATCGGGGATGTGAAAGCCCTAGGCCGGTGCTGCGTCGTCTCGCGCCGGTTTCACATCTTGGTCCCTCAGGTGGAAAGCATCGTCGTCCGGGTCGACTGCGTCATCTCCGACGACGATGGGTCTTCGGCGGCTGGATCGTCCGACAAGTCCCGCGGGGCGTTCTGGAACCTGTTCCGCCTGATGTGGGGTGGAATTTTCAAGCCACTCCAAGCCCTAGGTCAGTTCTTAGGCCCGAAAAGGTCGAGCTCGGTTTCTTCGTCGCTGGCTGTCGGTCGCGGAAGTTCGGGCGAAGACGATGAGCTTGATCAGGGTGGGGTTACCCACCATTCGCCTACGCAAGTTTTGAAGAATTTCCGTGAGATTCGTTCTCTCCGAATCGAGCTTCCCAGTGGTGAATTGGGTATAGACGATGGTGTGCTTTTGAAATGGAGGGCCGATTTTGGATCAACGCTCGATAATTGCGTGATTCTCGGCGCTTCTTCTGTGTTTTACCCCGGCCCATTTAAGAATTCTCTTTTACAAGACAACAATGGCGATGGATTTCGTGGTAGTGGTACTGCTGGTGCTAATGCGGGTGTTGACGACAATGGTAGCATTCCCGAATCGTTTTACATAAATGGGGGCTTGAAATTGCGAGTGGTTTGGACAATTAGTTCATTGATCGCTGCTTCAGCGAGGCATTACTTGCTTCAGCCAATAATTGCTGAGCATAAGACTTTGGATAGCTTGGTTTTGGCCGATGCCGACCGGCAGGGAGTGCTGTGTATGAATAGGGATCAACTGGAGGAGTTGAGGGTGAAGCCCTTATCGGCTTCGTCTGCCTCGAAGCGGACTCTTGTGCCTGCGTTGAACATGAGACTTTGGTATGCGCCGCACTTGGAATTGCCTGATGGGGCTGTGCTCAAGGGGGCAACATTGGTTGCTATTAGGCCGAGTGAGCAGTCAACTGCAAAGAGGGAGGTGTCAGAGGGGTCTTGGGTTTCGGCTGCCTTTGAGGAGCCGTATGGGGCGGCTGCGAAGATGCTGGTGAAAAGGAGAACTTATTGTCTTGAGATGAACTCCTTCTGAGAACAATGTATTGTGAGGTCGTTTTCCTTTTGAGTGCCTGAATCCTGATGCATATGATGAAACAGATTCTGTTATATTTCGGGTCAATAAATATGTTGTGTTATGGCCACTAGCCAACTCAATTAATAAAAATTGAAATCATAGTTTAGTTCTCTACGGAAGAGAAAAGCCCAAAGTATGGGAGCATGCCATCTCGACCCTTTTCTATGTGTTTTAGCTTTGATCTGCTCTTTATTTTCTTTGATACATATCTATACCTTTAAAGAGTCTTTGTTAATTATATACTCTTCCTTGCATTGTTTGATTTGTTTGATTAAGTAATTTGTTGAATTTCATGTGGGACCCACATTCTGGGTTTTGAATTGCGAGTTCATATTTTCGAACCTTTGATTTCCAAATTTTTTATTTAAGGGAACAGTTGGGGAAATAGGACTGTACAGTCTTGTCTAACTAGACTTGAGCTTATTGTGAAGTGGGTGGGGACGTCATGTACATCTTGTTTACAGTTTTAAACCTGAATAAACTCTTTGTATCTGAAGTAGTCTCGGTTGATTTATCAACATTTATTTGTTGAATTTAATTTCCAGGGGAAACTGCTAATCTTTGAGGAAAAGAGGGACTTGAATATTTGAAAGACAGAGAATACCCATGATTTTGTTTTTCTCTTAGCTTAATGCAAGTGCAGCGTTTCGTCAAGCCTAATCATTCTTCATACTTGCAAGGGAAATGGTGTTCCTTGGTTGACTATGCACTGTGGAATTGGTTCCTTTCTGTGCTTGATCTGGTGGATGCATGAAATGCATCTGCTGTTTGTTTTAATCACAGGCATATCCTGTAAGAGTGTGCACGACGCAATTAGATATTGTAAGAGGTTTGGGCATTGGTATATAGTCTTTTACATTCGTTGACCATACCTATATATGTAAATGTTGTGGGGATGGATATCTTATGCCTATATGAGCAGTGTATTGTATGTGCCGAGCTTACCGGTGTTGAGGAAGCTTTTCTTGTCAAAATGACGTTGGTACCATTCATTCATTTGCTGATATGGACTAATGAACTGTGCTAGGGTAGGTTTCTTTTTTATGCGTATGTGAGCAGTGTATTTTATGTGCCGAGCTTACCGGTGTTAGTGAAAATTTTCTTGTCATAAAGACGTTGATATTCTTTTGCTGATATGGAATAATGAACTGTGGTAGGGTAGGTTTCTTTTTTCTTCTTTTCTTCTTTCCAATTGCGGAGAAGGGGATGAGGAATGTAGTGCCACCAAAGTATGTTGAGTATGGACCTTAGTGCTCGTAGTCGTAGCAGCTTGCTCTGATGGGCAACATCAACTGTTGGACGTTGGTTGGTTGAAGTAGCAGAGCAGGATTGGTGAACCTTGATGCAGGGGGATAACATTTCAGGCTTTTGGTGTCTTATATTCACGATGTTGTATTGAGGTTAGAGCAGTGATGTTGGATCACAGGAACTAATAATCAGCTTCAACTTTCATGGTATGGCTAATTGGCTGAGCCTTGCATAGAGGGTGTTTGGCAAAGTTTTTTTCACTAATTTTTAGCTTTTTGCTACTAATTTTAGTAATAAGCTACAATTTTCTCTTAACACTCGTATTTTTTTCTACGAGTTATAATTATTTTTTCTTCTATTTTAACTACAAGCTAATACATTTACCAAATACTCACAATTTTACTACAAGTTATAATCTAAAAGCTACTAGTTTTAATCATATCAAACACCCCTATAGTCTTGAGAAACCCAGGTACTTGACTTCTTTGGCTTCTAAAACCTATTTGTTCAATTAGTTCAGAAGTAGGCCTTACACAATCTCCAACACTACTAGCCATTTGGGCTATTGAAAGTCCAGAAAATTTCTCTTTATATTTTGGCCAGTCACTTCTTAATGTGGGCACTTTAATACAACTATTTACTTCAGCTAACTATTCAAAAGTTTGAAATTGCTTCATATATTATTCTTTATATAATTTGAAAAGCTGTGGAACCTATATGCTAAATTTAGCTAGCAAAGTGGAGAATAGCCAAAGTATATAACTGTTTAGAGAGCCTATTGGAAATTCAAATATGGCCAGCTAAAATAGGTAACAAAACCTCTCTTTAGAAGGGGGAGTTGCTCCTTATTGAATAACTTATCAGATTGGTGCTCATTGACATCTTCATGCATTAAGCTGTTTATTGGCTTTAGGAAGAGAGCATGTTAGTTCTGAGAGATCGACTTTTGTTTTTATTTTTGTTCTTTTTATTATATAAATGCCGTGCGCTCTAGGCCCCTCATTTCCCAATCAGTTGGTTCAGAAAATCTTGTTAGTGATTCAAAACCTTTGACTGGTCAACTTATATTATGTACTTGGGATTTCTTCTTGGCCATCCTCACAAGGACTTCCTTGCTATCCATGGTTCGGGTGTCACAAAAACCTAATTATGATGGGCTATGGATAACATACCTGCTGGACTAGTGATCTCTTTCTGCACTGTGCCTTTATTCTAGAACTGCTGGAGGGATATTTGTGCACATTTTGTGTTTGTGTTCTATGGGTCAGTTAATCAGTTGCCTTAAGTTTGCATTTCCTATTAAAGGATCCAATATTGATTCAGGAAACTCTTAGCCTTCATTTGTGCAGCCAGATATTTCTGTTGATAAACTCATTCCTTAGCTAAGAAGCGAGTACACTTTATATCATTAGGAGGAAAACACTCCCCAAAATGTATCCGACACTTCTTAAACATGTCTTAATTAAAAATAAAATTTTTAATATCATATGCCTATCTGACAATTTGGCAGCGTATTTTGAATCCTCCAAACAGGTTTTATGTAATGAATCTCGTCATAGTATTAATATTTTGTATTCTTCAAAATATAATTTATCCACACCAAATATGTTTTGAAACATTTGTAAAGTAAAATATATGACTTCTTAATTAAATTATGGATATGTTGTATTTTTTTTAGTTACCTTTGAATGATTTTTCATATATTTTTGACATATAATAGATACAAGCATGATTTTTTAAATGGACCAGACATGTGTTTTGCATTTTCTTCTAAGAAGTTGTTTCTTCAGTATGCAGCATATTTACTTGGATTGATTCTTCAGTATGCAGCATATTTACTTGGATTGATGATGGTGGACAAAATAAAACCACCAATTGTTAGTCACTGATTCTTCTTGAGCAACTTTTAGGATGAGCTTTCAGATTAGAGACCCTGCATTCACCTTAAATTTAGTCAGAATGATCTCAAAATCCTTCCTGTGGACAGCATTAAACAATGTTTGAGTTTTTTTATTTTTTTGTTCTTTTAGTTTCTATATGGTTTTGTTTTTGTGGCAATCACATGTCAGTTTGAGTCGAAGTATATTGGAATCAAATCTTAACAAAAGGTAGGAATGGTAATTTTTTCAGTTCTGTCATTTTGTTGGTTTTCTCTATTTTGCCTACTAACAGTACAAATTTGTTTGGTCTCATTATCATTCCTGACGTGCGCTTTCGATGTATATAGGTAGAATAACTTGTTTAGAAATCCTGGGGAAGATATTCTCTAGCATCTGTAGGTAGCAATTATTTAGTTGGTGTTTACATTTTATAATTATTAGTACAATTAATAAAATTTATCATTTTTTTAATTAATACTTTGCTTAATATATAAAGGTTTGTCATTTAGTAATTGAATACTCAAAAGGTCCCCATGAGTTGGAAAGGACGTTTGCAGCATCTGTGAAGTTGTGTTGTTGCACTATCCGGTGTCCACATAATTTTAGTACAGAATCGTCAAGACTGATGTGATGGCAGTATATGTGAAAAAACAAAAATATTATAAATTCATAATTTCTCTTCATAAATTTGTCTACAATTTAAACAGTTTGTATCGTTCAGATTAAACAGTTTGTGATGCATATTTTAAGTGAATTAAGATTATTTATTACACATTTATTTTGAATATGAGTAAGTTTACGAGTATATTTTATGTATTTATTATCATAAATGTTGAAATAATTGCTTCCCAAAAGGTCCATATGGTCAGGGAACTTTACTTCGGTTCATTTTATTTATTGGAACCATGGGATTATTCATTTTGTAATTTTTAGCGTGTTCCTTTATTTTATATATATATATGTATTAGAGGCAAGACTGTCAAAATTTTTATTTTGTAAACGATTAACGAAAAAAATTAACTGGACAGGTAATTGACAAAACAGGTTCCAGATAAAACTTTTGATGACGAATGATCAAAATAAAATTCGTGCACCCGAAATTAGTTTAGATAAATACCTTTTTACCGATCGAATCTTCAACTACGATTTGAATTCGAGTTGAAACTCCTGCAAGATTTTCTACTGTATTCTCTTATGTGATTCCCGAACATAGTGTGGATTATAATCTTTTCAGAACTCGTACCAGTAGAACTAGAACAGTTTTAGTATTAAAAGACAAATTATGAAACTGATTCAGTTTACTCGCATATATATGGGGTTACAGCAGGGATCTATAAAGTAATTATGAGTAAGACTTTCAATAAAACACAGAAATGTATTAGCAGTTTTGCAATTAAGCAAACTTCATAGCGGTAACTGTAATTATGAAAAAGTAGCAGTGATTTCTGCAATTTTCATAAAATAATGAATTACAGTTCACACCATTAAAGAATTATAATTGCATTCTGACCTATAATCTCAAGACCATATAGTATTAAGCTTATGTTATTAAATGTTTACCATTTCTCCTCACGTTATGATTCTTGATACCTGTCAATTAAATTTAATTACTGACAATTTAATTTAATCGGTATCTTGATATTCCTTAAACTATTTTGCTTAACTTATTTGACCGCCGAATAGTTAAATCCATCTGCAGGGTTTGACCCGGTCAAAACTTATAAACTTCCTTAAGGGGGTATCGTCAATTCTATTTTTCAGGACGTGAATTCTATTAATAATTAATATTCGCCATATAAATAGTATCGCTATCCAACTCACTGGGAATATAAACCCGTATAAGATCGCACCCTCTAATGAATCAAAATAGCAAATATTAAATATACGTAAATCAATAATTATTTCAGGATTAAGAGGATAAGCACTATTCATAATAACATTAGGGTGTGAATTAATTTATATACTTAGTATAAAATTAATTACCCAAATGTCCCGTTCAATACACACAAAGTGTACTAGTACAGAGAGTCAGAACAATAAACGATACAATTATCTGTTCTCCGTAACCAAGACAGGCCTAGTAAAATTCTGTGCTACAGTCGTACTGATGGTATGTCCATTTTCATCAAAACTGTGAACATAAAACTTATATTCTGCAAGAACCTAAAATCTGATATTCTTGTGAAAGTCATACTCTACACACCAGATTAAATATTATACAGAATATCGGGCATCCATGCATAACATTAAGAAATGATAGACATACATTACTCATAAATATTCTCATAAAATAAAAAATTAATTTTATTAAAAATTAAAATTAAATACTAAAAACATAATTTTCAGTATACTAACCTTAACAATCTCCCATTTATACTCAAAATCATGTTACCATACATCTGACTCTCATCTCCTCTACATGAGTATCAAAAGTCTTAATCGGTTAACTCTTTGTAAAGGATCTGCAAAGTTATCTCTTGATATAAGCTCTATATCTGATTGAAAATCTAAGTCTGTGTACCCCAAAGGTACTAGACTGTAAGCCTGATAAATCAACATATAATCCTTAGTTCTTTTCAGGTACTTGATTATATATTCTTTACCGTAGTCCAATACTTCTGCTCTAGATTAGACTGATATCTACTAACCATGCCAACGGAAAAGTAGACGTTGGGTCTAGTGCAAAGCATAGCATACACGAGACTTCCTACTGTCGAAGAATAAAGAACCACCTTCATCTTCTCTATCTTATCAGGTGTCTTAGGACACTGATTATTGGATAGATTGATTATATGCCTGAAAGGGAGAAACCCTTTCTTGGAATCCTACATGCTAAAACGAGCAAGAATATCATCAATATATTTTTCTTGTGATAATCCCAACATCTTTTGTTTTCGATCTTGTACAAGCTTGATCTCAAGGATGTGGCTGGTTTCTCCTAAGTCTTTCATATCGAACTGTCCAAATAACAATACTTTAACCGTAGATAATGTCCCAACATCATTTTCGATGAGCAAGATATCGTCTACATAAAGTACTAGGAAGATCACCACGCTTCTGTCACGCTTTTGGTACATACATGACTCATTTGGACTTTGATCAAAATCATAAGACTTAATAGCTTGATCAAATCGAGTGTTCTAAGATCTCGATGTTTGATTAAGTCCATAAATTGATCTCTTAAGCTTACACAACATGTGTTCCTGACCTTTTGCAATGAATTCATCTGATTGTATCATATAGATACACTTGTTGAGACTTCCTTTACGAAAAGCTGTCTTGATATCCATTTGTCAAATTTTGTAATTGAAATGAGCTGCAATAGATAAGAGAATCCGAATAGACTTAAACATGGCTACCGGCGAAAAAGTTTCCTCATAATCGATTCTTTCTTTCTGAGTGAACCTTTTAGCAACAAACCTAGCTTTGAAGGTTTCAATATTCTCGTTTGCTCCTCTCTTCCTCTTATAGATCCACTTGCATTCAATGGATTTTATCCTTTCAGGTGGTTCTACAAGTTTTCAGACCTGATTAGAATACATAGATTTCATCTCTGAATTCATAACCCTTTGCCAAATATCTACATCTTTGTCTCAAAGTGTTTCATTGTAGTTATAGGGTTCGGTATACCGGTTAGGTTGATGAACAACCCTCCCACTACGACGAGGCACTCCTGTGTCTATGTACTAGCAGTAACACGCTGTGCAGAACCAGAACCCTGTGCATCAGCACCTTGTTCTTAATTTTCACCTGTCTCGATAATCCTCCCACTACGACGAGGTAATGAGATATCAGTGACTTGTTCTTCCATTCTACAGGTATTTTCTCTCAGCTCTTCTAGAACAATATTGCTTTTGGGCCTGTGAACTATAATATCATTCTCTTCCAAGAATCAGGTATTAGTGCTAACAATGACCTTATGATCCTTAGGATTATAAAACAGACCACCCTTCGTTCTTTTGGGATACCCTATAAAGAAACAGACTTTTGTCCTCGGTTCTAACTTACCCGCGTTCTCTTTCAGCACATATGCTGGACACCTCCAAATCCAAATGTGTTTCAGACTAGGCTTATGCCCGGTCCACAATTCTGTGGGAGTAGAAGATACTGACTTAGAAGGTACCAAGTTCAAAATGTAAGCCACTGTCTCTAAAGCGAGTCCCCAAAATGGATCAAATAAATCTGAGTAACTCATCATGGACCTTACCATTTCCATAAGAGTTATATTCCTTCTTTCTGATACACCATTCTGCTGTGGAGTGCCATGTGCAGTTAACTGGGATGTAATCCCCTCTGATGACAAGTAGTCCTTAAACTCTCCAAAGAGGTATTCCCCACCACGGTTGGATCGTAGTGATTTGATATTTTTACCCAGACGCTTCTTTGTCTCTGCCTTGAATTCTTTGGATTTCTCAAAGTATTCAGATTTACAGTGTATCAGGTAAATGTATCTATACATTGGGTTGTCATCAATGAAACTGAAGAAGTACTCAAAACCATCTCTAGCCTAGATTGTCATAGGACCACACACATCATAATGAACCAGCTCCAATGATTCTTTAACTCTATAGCCTTTGGCCGAAAAGGGCCTCTTGGTTATTTTACCTTTTAAGCAAGATTCACAGACTGAAAGTACGTCTACTTCCAATGAACTCAAAAGTTCGTCTGCTACCAGTCTGTTTATCTTTTTTAGATTAATATGACCCAAGCGTAAGTGTTAAAGAAATGTTTGGTTCATTAAAGAATGAAACTTTATCTTATATGATAAATTAGATGTGTAATCCATTTCAGTGAGTTGTAGTGTAGAAGAGATTGAAGTAATAATATAAAGATTATTCTCCAATGTACCAGAACAGATAATCCGTTTATTATTCTTAATAACCACAGAGTTATTAAAATAAATCAGATATCCGTATTTAGCCAATCTAGAAACGAAAACTAAATTTCTTCTAATGGCAGGTACATAAAGACAATTTCTCAATATTAAAATTCAATCTCTAACAAAACTGAGAGTGGCATCTCCTACTGCAACTGCTGTTACCTTTGTATTATTACCCATATACAGGTAAATCTCTCAATCACTAAGTTGTCGGATTTTCTGGAACCCCTACAATGAATTACAGACATGATTAATAGATTTCGTATCTACACACTAGGTAACGGTAGATAACACTACTAAACATATTTTCACAACCAGTGAACAGAAATTACTCTATTTATTCCGCCTTCTGAGAAATACTGAACATAGTTTTTTCTAGTGCTGGGTCTGGTTACGGCGAAAATATCTATTTTTTAGCTTTTTCACATCAGTCCGTGGCCCACTAACTATCCTGAAAATTGTGTCTCCCTATTTCTGAATCTTTTTCTTCTTCATACATTTCGGCCCAGAGAAAGAATATTTTTCAAAAATAAACACATTTTTTGGTATTGAAAGAATACCATTTGTAGTTAAAGCTATATCCAAATTATATTTTCAGTCAACAAAATTCAGTCCCGTCAGTTTGTTTTCTTTGGTATTAAAGCGAGTGGGTTGAAAGTTATTTTAATCCTAAAAATCACATAATTAAAAAAAATCGTTAATTATGATGAACAAAATATTGAATTTATTTTAATTTGATTCCTTCTACTATTTTAAAAATAATTCGTCAGCAGCCTAATAACCTGATAATAACATACCTCGATGAGAGGACGTCTGCTATCCTTTATAAGGCCAGACAGGCCAATTTCTTTTAATTTTACTATCTAGACAATTGATCGTGCCAAGTAAAATTAAATAGCTGATATAGTTTTGGTACAGTATATAATAGTAGTGACTCAGATGGAAAGAATACTATTATATACAGTTAAGTGTTAATCATCACCTAATTTCAAGTTAATCGCTTCGCAATAAACCCTTCAGACGGAGAAGTGATCCACAATAGCAATTATCTAGAATTATTCCTAAAACAGGTTTATACTGGCGATACCGCAATTAATCTGTCCTTTCGGGAGGAAAACCTTACTGCCGACACGCAGGGTTTAATTACATCGCCTACAAACTGGTGAGACCGCGAGATTTATCTGTGAATAAATTCACTCTCTCACTTAGATTTTTAAAATAATTTTGAGGGTTATAAAAATTTATTTAATTAAAATAAATTTATTAATTTTGAAAAACACACGATCTAATAGAATCAAATATCTTCCCATGTACATGATTCCAAATATTCTGGTTTATCAAACCATCTTTTCGTGTTTAAATACGTAACAAATAAAATTTAATAAATGTACAGTTTTTTCTTCAATTTTTCAGTTAAGGTAGTGATTAAAGGTATTTATTTCTTTTATTTTTTGTTCTACATTTTTAAAATAATAATAATTTATTTTGATTAAACATTTTCTATTTAATTAATTCAAAATTTAAAATTAATTTTCACGTTATTCCAAGATATTTGATTTTAAAAAAAATATATCTTAAACGAGATATTTTGTAAAAAATAAAATATCTAAAAAAATTTCATTTAATTAAAAATAATTAATTAAAAAAACTTAATTTTATTTTTTATTACAAAATATTTTAATTAAAATAGAATTTTTAAATTAATTAAATTAACATGATAAATAAAATAGATATGTAATTATCCACGTAGTTCAAGTATATATAAGCATGATATGCATATATCCCGATTTTATGATCCCAGTGAAACACTGAAGTGTTTCAGTCTTCTGAAGAGGATAAACTGTAATAATTCTCTTTTATCTATGATTCCTGTGTCCTGATTGCATCAAGCTTTCCTGATACTATCTGATATAGACTTATATATTATATCAGACTCGTATGCATAAGAAAATCAACACAAACCAACCCTGGGAGAGAAAAACCACCGGACCACCACCAGCCATCGCCGGCGCCGCCTTGCCGCCCCCACATCCAGGTTCTGTTTCTGACGAGTTTTATATTGTTGGAAAGCTCTCAAAATATGAAATTTTTATGTCAAAAAATCTGCTCGAAACCTACCCGAAAAATGGCCGAAAAAACCGTCCGAGCCTCAAAAAATGCTACTGTCAAAAACACTGCGCAGCCAACTTTTTGGGGCTTTTTTGACATTTTCCCGAACTCGATTCTCGACGTACTTTTATCAAAAGAAAGCTTTCCAAAAGTACTACTTTTTAAAAAAAAATGCTCAAAAACAGCCTGAAAACTGCCAAAAACACTGCCCAGCGCTGCTGCCGCCACACCCAGCACTGCCGCCTTTAACTGCCAACTTCCCGAGGTTGTTTCGGCCTCATCCAAACATTGTTTTCGACATATTTTATATCGTTGGAAAGCTCATGAAAATTAAATTTTTTTGTCAAAACTAAAAATAGCCCAGAAAACTGTCGAAAAACTGTCTGGAAGCTGCAGTTGTAGCTCCATCGCTGCCAGAAAAAGCTGCTGTTGTTTTTTTCTTTTTTAATGCACTGTTTGACCCAATTTTTTTGGTTTTTAATAGTATTTTGAGGTATATTTTACTACTATTTTATATTAAAATTTTTTTACAAAAAATAGTCTCAAAAAAGGCCCGAAAAATCATAAAAATCGCCGTCGAACCGCCGTCGGCAAAGCCACCGGAACTGGGCTATTTTGGTAATTTTCTTTTGCTATTTTGACTTATTTTTTATGTTATTTTTTATACATAAATATTATAGAAAAACTCATCAGAAAGTTTTATTTTAAACCATTAAAACCTTACCGTGATCTGTGGCCCGTGAAAACCCAAACCACCGACAGTGCCGCCTCCGTTATTCGTATTCTTGGACATATTCAACCAGTTCTTAAATAATCTAAACAGATATTTAAAAATATAAAACTAGTTATTACATCGATCATATATCCCGAAGGCTCACATTTAATCTATCATGGCCAACCCCCGTAATTATAAAAAATAATCATTATTCACACCATTCAATCAAACATGAAAAAATAAAGGATGATCATAAAATCGGGATTAGAATACCTGCAAAACAAAGTTAGTAACAGTTCTAAAACTACCCGGCCCTAATAACCGAAAACAAAAAATAAAATGGCTCTGTTATCAATTGTTGGAGGCAAGACTGCCAATATCTTTATTTTTGCAAACGATTAATGAAAAAAATTAACTCGACGGGCAATCGCCAAAACGAGCTCAAGATAAAAATTTTGATGATGAATGATCAAAATAAAATTCATGCACCCGAAGTTAGTTTAGATAAATACCTTTTTATCGATCGAATCTTCAACTACGATTTGAATCCGAGTTGAACCTCTTGTCAGATCTTCTACTGTATTTTCTTATGCGATTCCCAAATATAGTGTGGACTATAATCTTCCGAGAACTTATACTGACAGAACTAGAACAACTTTAGTCTTATAAGACAAGTTATGAAACTAGTTAAGCCTACCCGTATATATATAGGGCTACAGTAAGGACCTATGGAGTAATTATGAGTAAGACTTCTAATGGAACACAGACACGTATAAGCGGTTTCTGCAATTAAGCAAACCTCATAGCAGTATCTGCAATTATGAAAAACCAGCAACGGTTTCTACAATTTCCATAAAACACTGAATTACAGTTCACACCACTAAAGAACTATAATTGCACTCTGACCCATAATCTTAAGACCATATAGC
>JAOTRH010105094.1:0-15672 GCA_034768845.1 Heliamphora exappendiculata | reverse complement strand
TTCTAAGTCAGTACCTTCTACTCCCATAGAATTGTGGACCGGGCATAAGCCTAGTCTGAAACACATTCGGATTTGGGGGTGTCCAACACATGTATTGAAAGGGAACGCAGGTAAGTTAAAATCGAGGACAGAAGTCTGTTTCTTTGTGGGGTATCCCAAGGGAACGAAGGATGGCCTATTTTATAATCTTAAGGATAAGAAGGTCAATACTCGATTCTTAGAAGAGGATTATATTATGGATCACAGGCCCTATAGCAAAATTATTCTGGAAGAACTGAAAAGAAATAACAGTAGAACGGAAGAGGAACCACAAGTCACTAATATTTCATTACCTTGTCGTAGTGGGAGGATTATCGGGACAGGTACAAATCAAGAACATGGTGCTGATGCACAGGGTTCAGATTCTACATAGCCTGTTACTGCTAGTACACAGACACAGGTGGTGTCTCGTCGTAGTGGGAGGGTTGTTCATCAACCTGATTGGTAGATGTTCTTGGGAGAGTCGTTTGACAAGATCTAAGTAGAACTGGATACCAGGCCCTATAGCAACAATGAAGCACTACAAGACAAATATGTAAATCTTTAGCAAAGGGTTATGAATTCATAGATGGAATCTATGTATTTCAATCAGCTTTGGGAACTTGTAGAACCACCCGAATGGATAAAACCCATTGGATGCAAGTGGATCTACAAGAAGAAGAGAGAAGTAGATGGGAAGGTTGAAACCTTCAAAACTAGGCTTGTTGCTAAAGGGTTCACTCAGAAAGAAGGGATCGATTATGAGAAAACTTTTTCGCCGGTAGCCATGCTTAAGCCTATCCGGATTCTCTTATCCATTATCGCTCATTTCGATTACGAAATCTAGCAAATAGACGTCAAGATAGCTTTTCTTAACGGAAGTCTTAACGAATGTATCTATATGATACAACCAGACGAATTCATTGCAAAGGGCCAGGAACACATGTTGTGTAAGCTCAAGAGATCCATTTATGAACTTAAGCAGGCTTCAAGGTATTGGAACACTCGGTTTGATCACACTATAATGTCTTATAATTTTGATCAAAGTCCGGATGAGTCCTGTGTGTACAAGAAGCGTGACAGAAGCGTGGTGATCTTCTTAGTACTTTATGGATATGATATCTTACTCATCAGAAATGATGTGGGGGAATTATCTACGGTTAAAGTATGGTTATCTGGGCAGTTCGATATGAAGGACTTAAAAAAAGCCAGTTACATCCTTAGGATCATGCTTATGCAAGATCGAAAATAAAGCATGCTGGGTTTATCATAAGTAAAGAATATCGATGATATCCTAGCTCGTTTTAGCATGTAGGCTTCCAAGAAAGGGTTTCTCCCTTTCAGGCATGGAATCACTCTATCCAATGATCAGTGTCCTAAGACACCTGATGAGATAGAGAAGATGAAGGCGGTTCCTCATGCTTCGGCAGTAGGAAGCCTCAAGTATGCTATGTTTTGCACTAAACCCGGCATCTGTTTTACCGTTGGCGTGGTTAGTAGATATCAGTCTAACCCATGGCAGGAACATTGAACTGCGGTAAAGAATATATAATCAAGTACCTGAAAATGACTAAGGATTATATGTTAGTTTACCAGGTTGACAGTCTATTACTTTTAGGGTACACAGACTCAGATTTTCAGTCAGACGTAGAGAGCTTACATCAGGGGACAACCTTGTAGATCCTTTACAAAGAGCTTACCGGCTAAGACTTTTGATAGTCATGTAGAAGGCATGGATGTCAGATGTGTGGCAGTATAATTTTGAGTATAAGTGGGAGATTGTTAGGGTAGGTATACTGAAAAATATATTTTAGTCTTTAATTTTATTTTAATAAAATTAATTTTTCATTTTATAGGAATTTTTATGAGCAATATATGTGTTTCATTTCTTTGATATGTATGAATGCTCAATATTCTGTATACTATTTAATCTGGTGTGTAGAGTACGGTTTGCACATAGAAGATTAAATTTTAGGTTCTTGCAGAATATAAGTTTTATGTTCACAGTTTAGATAAAAATGGACATACCATCGGTATGACTGTAACACTGAGTTTTAGTAGGCATGTCTTCGTTACGAAAAACAGATAATAACGCCGTCTATTGTTCCGACTCTCTGTGCTAGTACACTTTGTGTGTATTGAACGGGACATTTAGAATAATTAATTTTATACTGACTATATAAATTAATTCACACCCCAAAATTATTATGAATAGTACTTATCCTCTTAATCCTGAAATAATTTTTAATTTGCGTATATTTAATATTCGTTGTTTTGATTTATTAGAGGGTGCGATCTTATATGGGTCTATATTCTCGGTGAGTTGGATAGCAGTATTATTTATATGGTAAATATTAATTATTGACGAAATCCACGTCCCAAAAGATCGGGATTGGCGATACCCCCTTAAGGAAGCTTATAAGTTTTGACCGAGCTAAATCATACAGGTGGATTTGATTATCCGGCGGTCAAATAAGTTAAGCGAAAGGGCTTAAAAAATATCAAGATGCCGATTAAATTAAATTGTCAGTAATTAATTTTAATTGGCGGGTATCGGAAATCTTAACGTGGGGAGAAATGGTTAGCATTTAATAATACGAGCTCAATGCAAGAAGGTTTTGAGATTATGGGTGAGAGTGCAATTATAGTTCTTTAGTGGTGTGAACTGTAATTCAGTGTTTTATGAAAATTGTAAAAACCGCTGCGTCTTTTCATAATTGCAGAAACTGCTGGTAGGCATATGTGTTCCACTTGAAATCTAACTAATAATTACTCCCCAGGTCGCTACTGTAGCCCTATATATATGCAGGTAGGCTAAACCAGTTTTATATCATATATCATATTTTGTCTTTCAAGACTAAAAAATATTTGGGTTCTGTCGGTACGAGTTCTCGATTGTCTGTTGCCCACATTACGTTCGAGGATCGCGTAAGAAAATACAGTAGAAGATCTAACAGGAGTTTCAACTCGGAATCAAATCCTAGTTGAAGAATCGATCGAAAAAAGGTATTCTTCTAAATTAACTTTGGTTGCACGGGTTTAATTTTGATCGTTCTTCGTCAAAAATTTTATCTAGAGCCCGTTTCGGCGTTTGCCCGTCCAGTTAATTTTTTACCGAAAATTATTTACAAAATCAATGATCTTGGCACTTTTGCCTCTAACACAAATGGCGTGTTTTTCAGTTAAACTTATGTGTGTGTATCCTGCATAACCATCTTCATATGTCATGTACATGTTCATTGTTAGTCTTGTTCTACGAGTTTCAGGTCATATTGTTTAACAACATTTCAGGTGATAGCGGAAAGAAAGTTTTGGACTGAGATGACACTCACCGGACCCTTTTTGAGTAGTGGATAGGATTACCCTTTATTTGTACCATCTTTTGAGAATGAAATTGTTTTAAATGTAATTCCCTCTTGAAACTTGGATAAATGTTTTGTGGGTTGGGGTAAACCTTTGTAACACCCTAAGGTCATGTTCACATATTTTGTGTACTTGTGAGGGCGTTAGGCTCGTATTATGGATCGAATTTCTTGATTTTGGATGAAATATTATAGTTTCAAATGTTAAAATTTTGGGCTTCGGGTTAAACGGACTTACTTCATTTCCAAATGCATATTTTATCTTATATTTGAGCCTATCATAAAGCATGTTTGAGACTTGTGCTGATCAAATGTTTTCCCAACTCTTAGAAATTTTTTTAAGGTTTTGGCCATGATTTGGGCTCCGCTAGGTGATTTTTCATTGAGAAATTGCTTTAGAACGAGGTTTTTTCTATATGTTTAAGCTACCTTTTAGGTTATAAATTGACTATTTTTCAGGGGTTATGTTTCAATAGAAATGATCACCTTATTTTGAGAAAGGTCCTATCCTTTTTTCGGCTTTTTATCGTTTTGAAATTGAGGCATTACAGATCCTCTTCCTCCGGACGACGTATCCTCCCTAAGATGACTCAGCAGATGACGATCCGTTGGAGGCAATATTGCCAAGATCATTATTTTTGCAAACGATTTTTAATAAAAAATTAACTAGACGGGCAAATGCCGAAACGGGCTCCAAATAAAACTTTTGACGTCGAACAATCAAAAATAAAATCGGTTTAACCAAAGTTAATTTAGAAGAATACAATTTTATCAGTCGATTCATCAACTACGATTTGATTCTGAGTTGAAACTCCTGTCAGACATTCTATTGTATTTTCACCTGTAGGGTTTGATCCGGTCAACACTTATAAGCTTCTCTAATGGGGTATCGTCAATTTTGATCTTTCGGGATGTGGATTCCATCAATAATTAATATTTGTCATATAAATAATACCGCTATCTAACTCATCAGAAATATAGACCCATATAAAATCGCACTCTCTAATGAATCAAAACAATGAATATTAAATATATACAAATCAATAATTATTTTAGGATTAAGAGGATAAGCACTATTCATAATAATATTAGAGTGTGAATTAATTTATATAGTCAGTACAAAATTAATTACTACAAATGTCTCATTCAGTTCATACAAAGTATACTAGCACAGAGAGTCGAAACAATAGACGATACTATTATCTATTCCCAGCAATCAAGGCATGCCTACTAAAATTCTGTACTACATTGTACAGATGGTATGTTTATTTTCATCTAAACTGTGAACATAAAACTTATATTCTGTAAGAACCTAAAATATGTTCTTGTGTGTATAAGCCGTACTCTACATACCAGATTAAATACTAAACAGAATATTAAAAATTCATGCATAATATTGAAGAAATTATACACATACATTGCTCATAAAGATTCTCATAAAATGAAAAAATAATTTTATTAAAATAAAATTAAATACTAAAAATATGATTTTCAGTATACCAACCATAACTATTTCCAACTTATACTCAAAACCATGCAGCCATACATCTGACTCCCATGCTTTCTACATGACTATCAAAAGTCTTAGCCGGTAAGCTCTTTGTAAAATGATCTGCAAGGTTGTCTTCTGATGCAATCTTGGTCACAGCAATATCACCTCTTTGCACGATTTATCGTATCATGTGATACTCATGCTCAATGTGCTTACCTTTCTTATGAACCCTTGGCTCATTCGAGTTTGTAATTACTCCGCTATTATCACAGTAAAGTATTATAGCCGACTAAACTGAAGGTATCATGTCTAAACTCAACAGGAAGTTTCTAAGCCAAACAGCTTCCTTGGCTGCTTTCGAAGCTGCTACATACTTAGACTCCATGGTGGAATCAGCAATACTGGACTACTTGATACAATTCTAACTTATAGCTCCACCTCCTAAGGTAAACACATATCCTGAGGTAGACTTGCGGGAGTCTTTGTCAAACTAGAAATCTAAGTCTGTGTACCCCAAAGGTACTAGACAGTCTACCTGGTAAACCAACATATAATTCTTAGTCCTT
Source organism: Heliamphora exappendiculata (assembly GCA_034768845.1). Taxonomy (NCBI): domain Eukaryota; kingdom Viridiplantae; phylum Streptophyta; class Magnoliopsida; order Ericales; family Sarraceniaceae; genus Heliamphora; species Heliamphora exappendiculata. Next base: position 10,234 of record JAOTRH010105094.1, on the reverse strand, counting down.
TTTAGGTACTTAATTATATTCTTTACCGCAGTCCAATGCTCTTGCCCTAGGTTAGGCTGATATCTGCTAACTATGCCAACGACAAAGCAGATGTCGGGTCTAGTGCAAAGTAAAGTATACATGAGGTTTCCTATTGCCAAAGCATAAGGAACCGCCTTCTTCCTCTCTATCTCATCAGGTGTTTTAGGATACTGATTATTGGACAGAGTGATTCCATACCTGAAATGGAGAAACCCTTTCTTGGAATCCTACATTCTTAAACGAGCAAGGACATCATCGATATACTTTGTTTGTGATAAGCTCAACATCCTTTGTTTTTTATCTCGCATAAACTTGATCCCAAGGATGTGATTGGCTTCTCCCAAGTCCTTCATATTGAACTGCCCAGATAATCATACTTTAACCGTAGATAATGCCCTTACATCGTTTCCGATGAGCAAGATATCGTCTATATAAAGTACTAAGAAGATCACCATGCTTCTGTAACGCTTCTTGTACACACAGAACTCATTCATACTTTGATCAAAATAATAAGACTTTATAGCTTGATCAAATCGAGTGTTCCAAAACCTCGATGCCTGCTTAAGTCCATAAATAGATCTCTTTAGCTTGCACAACATGTGCTCCTAGCCTTTTACAATGAATCCGTCTAGTTGTATCATATAGATACACTCGTCGAGACTTCCATTAAGAAAAGCTATCTTGACATCTATTTGTCAGATTTCATAATCCAAATTTGCGGTAATAGATAAGAGAATCTGAATAGACTTAAGCATGGCTATTGGTGAAAAAGTTTCCTCATAGTCAATCCTTTCTTTCTTAGTGAACCCTTTAGCAACAAGCCTAACTTTGAAGGTTTAACCTTCCCGCCTGCTCCTCCCTTCTTCTTATAGATCCACTTGCATCCAATGGATTTTATCCCTTCGGGTGGTTCTACAAGTTTTTAGACTTGATTGGAATACATAGATTGCATCTCTGAATTCATAGCTCTTTGCTAAAGATCTGCATCTTGTCTTGTAGTGCTTCATTGAAGTTACAGGGCTCGGTATCCAGTTCTGCCAGGATCTTGTCAAATGACTCTCCTAAGAACATATACCGATCAGGTTGATGAACAACCATCCCACTACGACGAGGCACGACTTGTGGTTCCTCTTTCGTTCTATTGGTATTTTTTCTTAGTTCTTTCAGAACAATTTTGCTATTGGGCATGTGAATCATAATATAATTCTATTCTAAGAATCAGGCATTAGTGCTAACAAAGACTTTCTAACCCTTAAGATTATAAAATAGACCACCATTTGTTCTCTTGGGATACCCCACAATGAAACATACTTTGGTCCTCAATTCTAACTTACCCGCGTTTCCTTTCAGCACATGTGCTGGACACCCCCAAATTCGAATGTGTTTCAGACTAGGCTTATGCCTGATTTATAATTCTGTGAGAGTAGAAGGTACTGACTTAGAAGGTATCAAGTTTAGAATGCAAGCAACTATCTCTAAAGCGAGTTTCCAAAACGAATCGGGTAAACCTGAATAACTCATCACGAACCTTACCATCTCCATAAGAATCATATTCTTTCTTTCGGCTACACCATTCTGCTGTGGAATGCCAAGTGTAGTCAATTGGGATGTAATTCTCTCGGATGACAAGTAGTTCTTAAACTCTTCAAAGAGGTATTCCCCACCACGGTCGGATCGTAGTGATTTGATACTTTTACCCAGATGCTTTTCCTCCTCTACCATGAATTCTTTAAATTTCTCAAAATATTCAGACTTATGGTGCATCAGGTAAATGTATCTATACCTTGAGTAGTCATAAACGAAACTGATGAAGTACTCAAAGCCACCTCTAGCCCAGATTGTTATAAGACCACACACATCCGAATGAACTAGTTTTAACGGTTCTTTAACTCTATAGCCTTTTGCTGAAAAGGCCTATTGGTCATCTTACCCACTAAGCAAAATTCACAGACTGGAAGTGCGTCCACTTTTAATAAACTCAAAGGTCCATCTGCTACCAGTCTGTTTATCCTTTTTAGATTAGTATGACCTACGCGCAAGTGCCAAAGAAACGTTTGGTTCATTAAAGAAGAAAACTTTCTCTTATATGGTAAATTAGATGTGTTGTTCATTTAAGTTAGTTGTAGTGTAGGAGAGATAGAAGATACAACATATAGATTATCCACCAATGTACCGGAACAAATAAAATGTTTATTTTTCTTCACAACGACAGAATCACCAAAATGAACAGAATATTTGTTCTTTATTAAACTCGAGACTAAAATTAAATTTTTTCTAATCGAAAGTACGTAAAGACAATCTTTTAGAAGTAGTATCCTATCTCTACTAAAACTGAGAGTGACATCTCCTACTACAACTGTTACCACCTTTGTATTATTGCTCATGTGCAGGTAGATTTTTCCATCACTGATTTCCTGGTTTCCTAGAACACCTGCAAAGAATTGCAGACATAATTAGTGGTTTTCGTATCTACATACTAGGTACCAGTAGATAATACCGCTAAACATGTTTCAACAACTAATGAATAGAAATTACCTTGTTTGTTCTGCTTACTGAGAAAAATCAGACACTTCTTTTTTCAATACCCAAACTGGTTACAATGATAGCACTTGCCGCTCGGCTTCTTCACACCATCTTTTGGTCCCTTAACTGCTTTTAGACTTGTGTTTTCCTGTGTCTGAACCTTTTTCTTCTTCTTACCATTCGGCTTAGAGGAAGAACCTTTCTCAGCCACATTCACAGAACCTGGCTTCCTAAGAACACCCTCGGTTGCTTGAAGTTCTTTAAGAAGTTCTGCCAGTATGTAGCTGAGCTTATTCATAGAAAAGTTCAGGAAGAACTGCTTAAACTTTCAGGCAGTGACTGGAGTATGATATCGATCTCGATTTTCTCGTTAATTTCAGCTCCAAGGATCTCCAGTTCATTTAGAAGACTGATCATTTTTAGAACATGATTCCTAACTAGTGTATCTTCAGCCATGTTTGCATTCATTAGGGATCTTATGGCCACTTGCCTAGCAGCACGATTTTAATCTCTAAATATTTCTTTTAGGTTTATCATCATGTCATAGGCACTGGGCATAGACTGATGCTGATGCTGCAAAATATTTGACATTAAAGTCAAAATGTAACAGCGAGCCATCTGATCAGCTTTCGGCCACTTCTGATGGGCCTAGGTTTACCTTTCGGTAGCCCCTTTATCAGGTACTGGTAGACATATCTCAGTTATAACAAACTTATAATCCTCAGCAGTTAATACAATGTCCAAGTTCCGTTTCCAGTCAACATAATTTGGTTCCGTAAGTTTGTTTTCTTTGAGAATGAAAGCGAGTGGGTTGAAAGCCATTTTAATCATGAGAATTACATAATTAAAATACTATTAATTATGATAAGAAAAATTTTGAATTCATTTTAATTTGGTTCACTATAAAATTTTAAAATTAATTTGCTAGCAGCCCGGATCCTTGTGAATAGCATGCCACGATGGGTGGACGTCTACTATCCATCGTTTGTCCCGACATATTAATTCATTTTAATTTTATTATCTAGGTAAATGACCATACCAAGTAAAATTAAATAGCAGACATAACTTTGATCCAGTATATAATAGTAGTGACTCAGATGGAGATAATATTATTATATACAGCTAAGTATTAGCCATCACCTAATTTCAAATCAATCACTTCACAATGAACTCTTCAGATGGAGAAGTGATTCACACTAACAATTATTCAAAATTATTCTAAAAGAGGTTTGTACTGGCGATACTGTAATTAATCTATCTTATGGGGAGGAAGGCCTTACTGCCAATACGTAAGATATAATTGTATCGCCTACAAACTGGTGATGGAAACTGCGAGATTTATCTGTGAATAAATTTTTTCTTTCACTTAGATTTTTAAAATATTTTTGAGTGTTATAAAAATTTATTTAATTAAAATAAATTTATTAATTTCGAAAATCACACGATCTGAAATAATTAAACATTTTTTTGTGTACACGATTTCAAAAACTCTAGTTTGCCAAACCATCTATTCGTGTTTAAATGCGTAACAAATAGAATTTAATAAATGCACAGTTTTTTCTCTAACTTTTCAGTTAAGATAGTGATTAAATATATTTATTTATTTTATTTTTTGTCTCACATTTTTTGAAAAATAATAATTTATTTCGATTAAATAATTTTCTAATTAATTAATTCAAAAATTGAAATTAATTCCCACGTTTTTTCAAGATATCCGATTTTATAAAAAATCATTTTAAACGTGATATTTTGTAAAAAAATAAAGAGATAATTACACTTACCTCCCTAAGGTTTAAACTTATTACAACGACCTCCTCTGTGATATCTAAAATTACACTAACTTTCTTTGAGATTTAATTTTAACATCAATTGCACCCCAACTGTTAAAATTTTCGTTGAAATTTAACGAAAACCGCCATTCCCATCCCAAAATCACTATTCAAACCACATTTTTTTACTAAAATCACCATTCTCACCCCAAAACCACCATTCCGTTGAAATTTGGGATGAAAATAGTGATTTAAAAAAAAAAGTGATTTGAAGGGTGATTTTGGGGTGAAATGGTAGTTTAGGGGTGGGAGGGGCGGTTTCCGATAAATTTCAACAAAAATTATAACAGTTGGGATGCAATTGATGTTAAAGTTAAACTTCATGAGAGGTTAGTGTAATTTCAGAGATCACGGGAGAGGTCTCTGTAATAAGTTTAAATATGAAGGGATGCAAGTGTAATTATCTCAAAAATAAAATATCTTAAAAAAATTTATTTAATTAAAATTAATTAATTAAAAAAAACTTAATTTTATTTTTCTTTACAAAATATTTTAATTAAAACCAAAATTTTAAATTAATTAAATTAACAAAAAATATAAAAAAGATATACATCATCGACGCAGTTAATATAAAAAAAATTAAATGCGAGATATAATAAATATATCCTGATTTTATAATCTAATTAAAACTCTAAAGAGTTTCAGTCTCTTGTTTTAAAAGATAAGCTGCAATAATTTTTTTTTCTGAATCAGCTGCTTATCGATATACATATTGCATCAGGGTTCTCTGATTTGTAGCATTATACAATAGCCTCGAGCCACCAGCACCACCGCCGGCCACCGCACACACACCGCGTCGCGGTGCCCTCGAGCATGCCCCGCACCTTGGGCGTTGTTGCCGCTGAAACATTTTGCTACGATTTTGGTGTTGCTGTGTTGGAAAACCGCTGCTGTGTTGGAATTGCACTGCAATAGTTTTTTTATACTATTTTTTTTAACTAGAAAAAAATACTGAAAAAAAAATTACTGCGAAGCATCCAAGAAAAAAACTCAATCCGAGGCTAAAACCACCGGGACCACCGCCGATTGCCACCGCATTCATTCTTTCATACCTGTTCTTATTTTTCTTTCTAATAAACTAGAAAAAAAAACTTAAAAAATATAAAATCTTTATATCGAAACCTATGTCCCATAGGTTTACATTCGATCTAAAAAAAATTAATCTATCACGGTCAACCCCTGTGAAAAAAATAAATAAATCATCATCAACGCATTCAATCAAACATGAAAATAAATGATGATCATAAAATCGGGATTAGAATGCCTACAAAACAAAGTTAGCAACAGTTCTAAAACTACTCGACCCCGATAAATCAAAAACAAAAAATAAAACGGCTTTGATACTAATTGTTGGAGGCAAAACTGCCAAGATCATTATTTTTACAAACGATTTTTGGTAAAAAATTAACTAGACGGGCAAAAGTCGAAACGGGCTCTACATAAAACTTTTGACGTCGAATGATCAAAAATAAAATCCGTGCAACCAAAGTTCATTTAGAAGAATACATTTTTATCAGTCGATTCTTCAACTTCGATTTAATTCTGAGTTGAAACTCCTGTCAGACCTTCTACTGTATTTTTTTATGCCATTCTCGAACGTAGTATGGACTACGGATTATCGAGAACTCGTACCGGCAGAACCCAGATAGCTTTAGTCTTGAAAGACAAGTTAAGAAACTGGTTCAGCCTACCCGCATATTTATAGGGCTACAGCTGAAACTTGGGGAGTAGTTATGTGTAAGACTTCCAGTGGAACACAGACACGTATCAGCGGTTTTCGCAATTAAGAAAACGTTATAGCGGTATATGTAATTATGAAAAATTAGTAGCGATTTCTGTAATTTTTCTAATACACTGAATTACAGTTCACACCACTAAAGAACTATAATTGCACTCTGACCCATAATTTCAAGACCATATAGTATTGATCTCCTGTTATTAAATGTTTACCATTTTTTTCCACATTAAGATTCTCGATATCTGCCAATTAAATTTAATTACTGACAATTTAATTTAATCGGCATCTTAATATTTCTTAAACCCTTTTGCTTAATTTATTTGACCGTCGAATAATCAAATCCACTTGCAGGGTTTGGCCCGGTCAAAACTTATAAGCTTCCTTAAGGGGGTATTGTCAATCCCGATCTTTCGGGACGTGAATTCCGTCAACAATTAATATTTTTCATATAAATAATACCGTTATCCACTTCACCGGGAATATAGACCCATATAAGATTGCACCATCTGATGAATCAAAACAACGAATATTAAATATATGCAAATTAATAATTATTTCAGGATTAAGAGAATAAGCACTATTCATAATAACCTTGGGTGTGAATTAATTTATATAGTCAGTATATAATTAATTATCCAAATGTCCTGTTCAGTACACACAAAGTGTAGTAGCACAGTGAGTCAGAATAATAGACGAAGCTATTATCTGTTTCTAACAACTAAGACAGGCCTACTAATACTCTGTGTTACATCGTACCGATAGTATGGCCATTTTCATCTAAACTGTGAACATAAAACTTATATTCTGTAAGAACTTAAAATTTAATCATGTGTGAAAGTCGTACTCTACACATCATATTAAATACTATACAGAATATCGGACATCCATGCATAACATTGAAGAAATAAAACACATACATTACTCTTAACGATTCTCATAAAATGAAAAAATAATTTTATTAAAATTAAATAAAATATTAAAGTATGGTTTTCAATATACCAACCCTAACATGACCCCGTCTCCCCAGTCTCCTCCTCTAAGCTGGTAGCAGTCCGTGCAGTACAGGAAGCTTGGGTCTTAGATGAAGAAGCAACAACAGTAGAATAAGATGAAGGCATAGCAAGAACAACTAGAATGGGTGGTTGCGCATGACCTCCATGAATCCTCGGCCCCCTACCCCGACCAAGCTGAAAGAAGGAAGGGGCACCGCAGCAAGGCCACCCCGGGGAGCAGGAGACTCCATACCCTTGGCTCGAAAAGCAACATACCAGCGACGAACCAATACCCTCAACTCGGAGAACAGATGAAGGCACTGGTCGCACCACTCCTAAGGCATCTGTTAAGAAAAAGACCACATTAGTACAGTCAGATATTAGAATCAGTACAGTCAGACATGAGAATTACTACGATCAGATGTCAAAATCAGTACAGTTTGACATGAGAAATAGTACAATCAGAGATAAGAATAAGTACAGTCAAACATGAGAATTAGTATAGTCAGATATGAAGGGCAGTATGGAAAGAAAAGGAAGGAAGAAAGGATGTCATACATGCTCAACATTGGGAGGAAGGAAAATCTCCTGGGCCGTTGGCTTGGAGATCTGGATCTGGTGAAGATTCTTGTCTACAAAGGTGTCCACCATCCATAGCAGCTCAGGGTGGGCAAGACCGGGGGCAATAGAAGGAGGACCCCACACAGCAACCCGGGCCCCCATAGCAGATATGAGTCTCTCTTGTGCGAAGATCATATAGTCACAATCCTCACCCTCGATCAGCGTGACATCATTAATACCCATCATAGCACGGGTAATCTCAGCCGTACGAAAGGTGTCGGTTTGACCCGTCCTAATCGGAGGCATCATCAGGATACGAAAATGGTCATACCCTAAAGTCTGCTGAACCACCCACTCACCAAGGTACCACTCTCTGTAGAATGGCCCCTTAAGCAAGACGCGGGTCCAGGTAGCTTCTCCGCTCCGCATTAGGTCGATGCCGACCCGCTCCTCTATGCCGTCCTAGATGTCCCAACGGAATTAAAGATCAAGAAAACATGTTAGCAAGCAGTATAAATATAGGAAATGAGAAGTGGGAATTAATGGAAGCATGAATAACGTAACCAGTCAAGAGTATAGGTGTCTAAAAAGTGGTAATCATCATCAATGTCCTTCCTGCTGGGCTTTGTACCCCGGTAACGTCTCAACCACTAGAGTGCCTAGGGAATCACAAGTGGGTCATCGTAGGAATTCACTGGCTGACGCATGCTTAAGAACTCATAGGCCCAGAGATGTAGAAAATCAAGAGAAGCGTTAGTATAATTGAAGCAAATATGCAAGTATAGAAATGGGAAATGAAAAGAAACAGAGATATACCTCCCAGATGCGCCATGTGAGACCCTGACCCATTTTCTTTTTCAGTGTTTTTTGACGCGTGTTTCCCGTTTTCAATTTTGCATGTTTATATGCTTTTTGATGCATGATAGGGATTCGATGTGCATGCGGGGTTTGTTCCCGGGACCATGGGGCGTTACGGTGCGAATTTTAAAAATTAAAAAAAAAAAGATATTTTAGAGGCCTATAAATATCTGGAATTAGATATTTTCAAAAGATATTTTCAAAACTTCTCAGCTAAGTTTTATCATTTTTCGACGATCTAACTACTGATCCTTGCTATTGACATTGTGATCTACACATCCATCTGGACAGAATTTTATTCCGACGAAACTCAGTTTTGCACGTGGTTCAAGATGTTGAGTTTTTAACTCACTAAGGTAGGATTCTAAACTCTCATGTCTTATAAGCGTGGTACATGTAATCGTGTGTATTTCTATCGGTTAAAACTACATGAAAAACCATTTTATGTTCAAACGGGATTTTGGTTTAAAAAGCTATTTTTTGTCGTTCTTGGTGGATAAAATCTGGTGTCGGGTGTTCCTTTCGAGGTTTTGATGTTAGGATTGGGCATGTGCATGTTTGATGGTGTTGGATGGGAGCTTGGAGGCTTCATTTTTTACTCGAGAGGGTTGAAACAGTAGCTTAGAGTCGAGTTTCATCAGGGGTCGATCGATTGGACCTGGGAGGTCAGTCGATTGGATCTTGATTTTGGGGGTTCAATCGATTGAACTTGGGAGAACAGTCGACTGACTTGCTTCTGTTTGGGGTTTTTGGCTTTCTAGTGTGTATTCTGTCGACTAGGGGTTGGGGTCTAGTTGACTGAGGTTATGGGCTGGTTGCTTTTTTATTTGGTGGTTGGGTCCTTGGTTTCCAATTAGTTTTTAATGGTATTCAGTTGATTGATATATGAGATTAGTCGACTGAAATACTATTGGATTCTTTTTGGGGTTCTGTTGGTCGTGTTGTGATTTTGGAGATCGTGTCGTGGCCTCGGGTGTTTGTGTAGGTGTCGTCCTCGGGGTTAACGTGCATGGTTAGATATGGGTGTGGTGCACGGTTAGGTGCGTGGTGTTTGTTCTTCGTTGGTTGTGGGGCGTGTTTGGGCCCGGGGTTCTTTTTGGGAAAAAGATGATGTTTTTGGTGAAACTCGTAACTCGCTTGGGTTTGGTGTTGGCCTGCAGGTTATGCTTGGTTTTGTGGGTTGTTGGTTGGCCCTATGCGTGGATGTTGGGTTATATGACAGGTGGCGTCCTGATGTGAACTATGTTGGGAATATAAACTGAAAAGTCATGCTTTTTATGTATTTTATTCTGGATCCATGGCATATTAATGAGAAACATTTGAGATGATTTTGCATTTATGGTTTCATATTTATATTTGTGTTGAATGAATGCATAGTCTGTATATTCTATCCAGTATTTGACTCGGTGCGTGCTGCACGGAAGATTGGGTCATAGGTTCTGATAGATTATACAAGTAGGCTCACAATCACAATGGACCCGGACATTCTATTAGTATGATTGTAGTACATCGTTATAGTAGCTAATCTTGGCGAGGTCGAACGGATCGAATTCAGGTTTTGAGAATTCGATGTTCGAGCTGGATGTGTTAGTACACTTAGTGTGTATTGAGCAGGATCAACGGGATGATCGATTATATACTGACTATATGAATTGATCCACATCCCGTATTATCATGTATTGCACAAACTCTTAATCCCGAAGTGATTGAAT
>JAOTRH010105083.1:0-15673 GCA_034768845.1 Heliamphora exappendiculata | reverse complement strand
ATAATACAAAAACAAACTAATAAAATCCACATAGCCGATGTTTGCTAGCTGTGCTCGACATTAACTCGACAATGATTGATTGATTTTTTTTCTTTCGATAAATAGCCATATCCATTCTCTCCTGTTAATTCTTTGACGCAATGCTCCATCAACGTAATTAATAGTGCTTTGCACACAATGCTCCACCAAAGTTCCATCGACATGCCTTTTTTTGTCAAATATTTTTTTTGTTATTATAGAATTTCTTCCTTTTCTTACCATTCTATTTGAGATCTAGTTGAAATAATTTCAACTTTGACATGAAACTTTTTTATAGAAAATATTGAGAGGAATTTTTCTTCTTTTCTTTTCTATGGGAATTAATTAATATTTTCTTTTGTTGCCAATCTTTGGAGTTCTATTTTAACAAAATAAAATCTAATTTAATAATTATTGGTTTATGAAATTGCCCATAGTCTTTGAATTAAAGCATGGATCATACATATCTTGCACACTTTTAATTTTTTTCCTCTATTGGCCATTATTTGTTGGGCAATTACGGGGTACTTTTTAAAAATTGTTCAACTTTTATTACAAATTGTTCAATTTTGCTATTGGCCATTATTTGTTACCCAACTACATAAGAAATTTTTAAAGATTGCTCAATCTGTGACACAAGTTGTTCAATTTTGCTATTAACTATTATTTGTTGGCCAACTAGATAAAACTTTTTTAAAAATTGTTGAACCTGTATTATAGATTCTTTAATCTTACAAGAATCAACTTGTGGTTTAAGTTGTTTAATCCTATAAAAATCAATATATGATTTAGGTTGTTTAATCTTATAAGGATTAACTGATAGTGAGGGAGGATAAATCTCGTAAAGAGAATTATAATATACTGGTAATGGAGAATGATATACCTCGTAATGAGGATTATTATAAATTAGTGATAAAGAATGATTCATTTTATAAAAAAGGATAATAACACACCTGTTGTTGGTAATTCATTTTTGGGACTACTGATGCATATGTTGCTTCATATTCATAACTATTCACGGCTCTTTGCACTGCTGCTCTCATCTCTATTTCTTCTGACTTAATACGATATCACACTGAGCATGTCAAAAATTTGTTAATAAAAAACAAATCGATCTCCTTCAAAAGAGAAAATTATTAAAAGTATCGAGCGATTGTGAATTGGATCCTTTTGTCAAGTTTCAGGATTTCATCAAAAAGTGATAATGAACAAAATCAAAAGTAATAAAATAATTTTATTACTTCGATGGGGATCGAAACCAAGTACATGGATTACAAACTATTCCTACGAACTGAAAATTAAAAACAACTGAAAAAGAAAAAATTACAAAGAGAAATTAAAATTACAAGTACAAGTAAAAAAAAGATAAAAATAAAATGGTAGACAGTTTATCGGAGTGTGAAAAGTTTCTTATAATGTATGCATGCCTATTATTTATAAAAATTAAATACGTCTCCATAAATAATTTTTTATAACCGTTTCTAATTTCTCTTCAATACTCCAACGATACCAAGTGTCCCAACAACTATTACTTCCTCATATAATGCTAAGTGTATTTTATAGGTGTAATTTTTTCTAACTTCTACATTCTTTTTAGTTGTCATTTGTCATCACCAAGAATAATTTATGTGGATATTTAAAATATAAAATTATTTTTTATTAAGCCTTTATAAAATATAGTAAACTATTAAATAGAAAATAATATCTTCAATAAAAAAATTTAATTATAATGTAAATACTATATGAACTGATATAACAAAATAAATTTAAATGGTTAATTCAAAACTACAACCACACCGGATAAAAACTCTTTTGAGGATAAATTCAAATCGTAATCTCTTCAGCAAGTTTCCTGAAGCCTTAAAGCGATCACACCAAATTTCTCTACTGAGTTGCCAAAGAATACCAACTGTTATTGATTTCCGTGCAAAGACTATCCTAGTGTTTGTTTATGATTGAAAATCTTGTGGCTGTTTTGAAAAGAAAAAAAAAACTCTTGCTTGATGATAAATACCGCAGCTGTCTTCACCCAGAAAATTATCCTTATCAGTAACGCCAGTAACAGCGCATCACCAGCGCCGCTACGGCAGTATTGCTTCACTGGTTCAAATTTTTTTTTTTGTGTGAATTAAATTTTTTTTATTTATGTGATATCAAATCAAAAAATTATACCTTATTTCGATCTTTGACCACAGTTTTAAATCGTCTATTGTTGGTTTTGATATCATTTATTGGGATTTAAATACCAATTTTCAAACATGAACGAAAGTAAAAATCTCGTACAAAAAGTAGAAAATAATCAACACCGGTGTACATTCACGAGGGAGAGAAAAAATATTTTACTACATCAAATGTGCAATAGTACAGTACCATCTCTTTTCTCTCTACTAGTTAGTCTCACAATTTATTATCTACGTACACATCAACCCTAGAACTCCAACACACACATGTGAAAATCTCAAAATCAAGAGCCCATATATTATAACTCTATACATAATTTTTTTTAGTGGGCTCCTACGGGTAGGTAAAATTCAAAACACATAACCCAACTTTTTATGTATTTTTATATTTCTATTAAATTTTTTTTTTAAAACTCTGTCTCAATAGTTTGATTAAATAAAAAGAAATATTAAAAATAAAAATAAACAAAATAAACAATTATGTGGACATAGCAAACTAATTACGAGCTGATATACATATATTTATATAATAAAATAAATGTGAAAAATATTTCCAACATATTTTAAGAATGAGTCAATCCTAGTATAAATATATTTTGGCACCTCTCCATTCTCCAACACTCTTGCTCCATGCCTCCATGTGATCCAGGAAAAGAGAGAAGGGAAAAATGGAAGGAGGAGAGAGAAAAGAAGGGCTTGAAGTTGAATCAGCATTGATTCCAAAGGAGATAGTCATAGAAGATGGCAGAAAGAGGAGAGTGGTGGCCATGGAGAGAGAAGAGATTTTGGGAGAAGTGAAGAAGCAGTTGGGATTGGCTGGGCCTATAGTTTCAGTGAATCTGTTGGTGTACTGTTTGCAGGTGATTTCAGTTATGTTTGTGGGTCATCTTGGGGAGCTCCCTCTTTCTGGTGCTTCCATGGCTACCGCCTTCGCTTCCGTCACCGGCTTCAGCCTCCTCGTAAGTTGTCTTCTTCTTCTTCTTCTTTGCTCCATGACCATGTCCTTTAAGATAAGGATATGAGAGAGATGGAAAGATGACGTTGTTTGTATAAAATTATTTCTTTTTAATTTTGAATTTATAATTAAATAAAAAGTAAAATAAATTTGAAAATGTGTACTTTTTGATTTTTGCTTGTAAGTTTTATATATTCTTAATTAATAAATAGAAATTTTTATTGTTTAAAATTATAAAATTATAATTATAATAAATATTTATAACTTTTTATTTAAAGTTATAATTATAATATTTAAATTTATAATTTTAACTATACTAAGCACTATCACATAAATGAGTTGAATATTTATTCATGCAATTTGTTGAATAGATACAGAGGAGAGGAGGCAAAAAATGGCGTAAGTTAATCTTGCAACAAATATCATTTTCATCGATTAATGTTTCGGTCTTGTTCCAAATAATTGCTTATGTACTTATTTTTAATTTTAAGGATTTTTTTTTGTAAATTAGTTAAAATATTATATTTTTTAAAAAATTTTATCAACGAGTCAAAAAAGTAAATTTCAACCAAAATATAATAAAAATTAAACTGAAAAAGAGTAAAAAATAAGTTAATAATCCAACCAAACATGCATACTATTGTATCCATGCATACTATTGTATCGGTAACAAAAAAGCCTATGAACAAAGCAGATGGGAATGGCGAGTGCACTGGACACATTCTGCGGCCAGTCCTACGGAGCTAAACAGCACCACATGCTCGGCATTCACATGCAGAGGGCCATGCTCGTCCTCCTCCTCGCCTGCATTCCCATCGCCTGCATCTGGGCCAACGCCGCCCGAATCCTCCTCTTCTTCGGCCAAGACCCCGAAATCTCCGCCGCCGCCGGCTCATACGCCCGCTTCATGATCCCCACCATCTTCCCCTACGCCGTCCTCCAGTGCCACGTCCGCTTCCTGGAGGCCCAGAACAACGTTGTTCCCATGATGGCCAGCGCCGGACTCACGACGTTGCTTCACCTCGTCGTGTGCTGGGTTTTGGTTTTCAAATCCGGGCTCGGAAACAGAGGCGCCGCCTTGGCCGGCGCCATTTCTTACTGGATCAACGCCCTTTTGCTGGCGGTTTATGTCAGGGTTTCTCCCTCCTGCAAGAAGACCTGGACCGGGTTCTCCAGGGAGGCCTTGCACGATGTTCCCAGATTTCTTCGCCTCGCGATTCCTTCGGCTCTTATGATCTGGTAGGTGCAAGCAAGATATTGTTTATTTGTTTATTTAATTTTATTTTTAATAATAACAAAATTATTATTCAGTTAAATTATTATATTTTTGAATTTTTTTTAACAGTTAAAATAGTATATTGCTTAAAGAATAAAGTTACATCAGAAAGAAAAAGAAAAAAAGAAAAAAAGAAAAAAAGAAAGAACTTTCCATCTATCGGAAAGTTGGTAAGAGATCAAGCACAGAGAAAAGGGAAAAACAGAAACAACTACCAAACAGAAATTCCTCCACCAAAAACAAAGACCCCTGCTAAAGATATATTATTATTATTGTAACACCCGGGCATTCTGAGGATCTTCCATTGCCTTCCCCCTCCTCCTCCTTCATGGGCATCCACTCCTACAGACAACAAACACCCCCAAACAGCAGAGATTTACTCAAAACATACTCCTCAACAAACACTGCGCCGTTGCTTATTTGTTTTTCAAATTTTATTTAATTTTGTTTTTAATAATAAAATTATTATTCAGTCAAATTATTATACTTTTAGATTTTTTTCAGTTTGAAGCTTTTAAGTGGGCATGGTAACCTCAGTTGGGTGGCCTAAACCTCAGTTGCTGGGGTTATTGGATAAGGATATGTTGGGTGATAACCGTGGCTGTTATAGTTTCCTCTTGGTGCATGGGAGAAGCTGATCAATCAAGATAGGGCCTTTTTAGTTTCAGTTTTAGTTTTAGTCTTTCAGTTTCTGTTTTTGTTTGTGATTGTTTTTGTCGTTGTGGTTGGCTGCTTGCCAGCCTCGGGCCTGGCCCTTTGGAAGCATGAAGCTCCTCTGTATGGGATCCCCCTCCCCCCGCCATTGTAGCTATTCTTCCTCTTTCAATATATTGTCTTTTACCTATTGAAAAAAAAAAAAACCTAGCCAAAAAGATAAATTTTTTTGTCAAAATATAAAAAAAAGTTTAAAAAAATAAAAATAAGCTAATAAACCAAATCTTACGTGACTTATTATCATTTTAGTTAAAAAAATTCATCTTTTAATCAAGTTTTTTTACTCTTTTAATTTATTTCATCGACACGATTCGAAAAAGTGAAAAAATATTATTCAAAGATTAAAAAAATTCAAAAAAACAAAATTAAACAAAATTCTAGAATTTTATCTCAAAAGGGCCCATGTAGTATTTATATGTGAGTATTAAATATAATTATCATCGCATTACTTTTAAGAAAATTAATTCTTAAATATATTTTAATTAAGAATATCCAGACACACTCATCTCACGTTGTGTGAGTTTTGCACAATTGTGATACTCACCCACGCGAGATGAGTATATCTAAATTTGTGCACGAAGTAAAATCATATTTTAATAGTTGTACCCGTTTATTACACATTTGACCACGAGCTCCGTCACACCTATGTTAATTTGTGTTGCATGTTTCAAATGCCGAGATATTTGCTAATTAATTTTTTTTAACTATTGTTTTATTTTTAACAGCGTGGAGACTTGGTCATTTGAATCGATGATTCTGTTGTCTGGTCTTCTTCCTAATCCAAAGCTAGAAACTTCAGTTATTTCCATCATGTTAGTATATATTTTCTCTGTATTCGTGAATTTTCATGTTTATAGTTCGTGCAAGAAAATCAAAATAATTTTCAAATCATTTCATGTAAAAAGTACATGATAAATCCCTCATAAGAAAGTTAAAATTGTTTTAATTTCCCCCCTAAAATGAGCTATATTTCAAAAATAAAAATAATAACAGAGGTTAAAATCATGTGTACTTCCCTTTTCCTTTAGTTTATTTTCTCATGAAACATTTAGTTATACAAGATTTCCAGGCAATAATGGATGTTGATACTGATTGCTAACCATTTTGATTCCCAGACTCAATACATGTGTCATCTTTTTTATGGTACCCCTTGGATTCAGTGTGGCCACAAGGTAATTTTATATGCTTAATTGTCGAATACTTCATTTCTCTCCCAATCAATCAGCAACTTCTTTTTTTTTTTTTTTTTTGAATAATTAAGCGTGTTGTACCTTTTTAAGTCTTAATATGCTTTTATAATTAAAATGATTTATTTTGTGTGCTCGCTAAGTTTATTATATACTCATGTATAAAATAAGGTTCATCGGCTATCGTTAGCCAAATAATTGAATGTTCAATTTTTTTTGCTCAAAATTATACTTATTATTTAATTATTTTTTTAAAACTGTGATCTAATCACGTGGTTATTGATATCTAGTGCTGTTTTTTTACATTAACGTGTACTATATGCTCAATGAGCCCTACAAAAATAAAATAAGGTTCATTGGCTATCGTTAGCCAAATAATCGAATGTTTAATTTTTTTTGCTCAAAATTGTACTTATTACTCAATTATTTTTTAGAAAAGTGATCTAATCATGTGGTTATTGATATCTAATGCGTTTTTTTTTCATTAACGCGTACTATACGCTCAATGAGCCCTACAAAATAAATAGTTCAAAATAATAAAAATATATTCAGGACTGTACGCCCGAAAGGGCACAACGGGCTATAATATTATCTCTCAAAGTACAACAGTTTCCCCACACATGCACTCTCTCTTAGTTATATGTTATTTTGATATTTATTTCAGTAATACTACATATACAAAATTCAATTATAAAAATTAGATCTTTGCCATACATTTTTTTATATGTCATAAGTATTTTCTTTTTCATTTATTTTTTTTTTTCAGTATAAGAGTTTCCAACGAGATCAGTGCTGGGCGACCACAAGCCGCCCGTTTGGCGGTGTGCATTGCCTTGTGCATAGTTGCTATGGAGGGCATTTTGGCAGCCATCATCATGGTTTTGGGGCGCAATGTTTGGGGCTACTGTTACAGTAAAGAAGAAAAAGTAGTGAGATATGTGGGAGAGATGTTAATATTGCTCGCAGTTTCTCTTTTTTTGGATGGGATCCAATCCGTGCTTTCAGGTCTGTTTCAAATCTCTCAATTTTATTATGTAATTTTATATTTTTTTAAAACTAAACAGTCATACACAGACAATCAATCATCGATTCAAGTACAAATACAAGAGGTGAGACTCTTACAAGTAGAAGTCTAATGCCAGTAAACTCTTATGGGTAAGAGTTTAATGCCAGTTAACTCTTATGAGTAAAGGTCTCTCGTCTCAATTTTTATATTTATCAGTGATTGAGTCGATGATCGATTGTCTGCGCAAAAACGGCATTTTCCTATGACAAAGGAGATACGATTTTCACACTCCCGTTTTCACGAATTCATTCTATTTTTATCTTTTACATGTGAATTTACAAAACTGAAAAGATAGAGCCTCCCCCATAAAATTGTTCCTGAATTTAAAAATTAATGGATCATATTCACATATCCTAGTGAATCCGATACACCTATTTTTAAATTTTAAAATATTTTTTAAAAATGTTGTCCGGGTATATAGTATTGTTGATCGAGAAGCACCTCAAAAAGTAACACAAAACTCGAACATCTATCAATTAAAATGTCAATGAGACAAGAAGCCCATATTTCAACCTTATTATTGATGAATCATCAGATGTACAAAGTTAGGTTTGGCCTACAAACGCCGCCTGCAAAAGCCTCCTTTTTTTGGGAATTTTTTGACATACATTTTTTATATTTTATTTTTCATGAGGAGAAAAATCTAAAAAAAATGCTCATTTGAGCTAAAGGTAAAAAAAAAAAAAAAATTGCTAAAAACGAAAAAAATAGAAAAAGTTTGTTAAGTGACTTTTTTCGTCTTATTTGAATTTATTTTATTTTTTAGGTGTTCTTTTACTTTTTCGATTCTTCATAATAAGTGCAATTTAAAAAGTATAATCATTTAATCTAATACTGAATTTTTTTACTAAAAACAAAAAAAAATTTGTATAAAAAAAAACTAAATCAAATGCAAAATGATCTGATCTATTGGGTTGCAATCAACACTTGCAGGAGCTGCCAGAGGTTGTGGTTGGCAAAAGATTGCTGCTTTTGCAAACCTTGGAGCTTATTATCTTCTTGGCATTCCTGTTGGAATCATATTAGGTTTTGTCTTCCACCTTGGAGGAAAGGTAATCTTCAATCTTCATATCAATTTCTATTGTCCTCCTCCCTCTCATATTTTTTGTCAGTTTTTTTCCCTCTTTTGGCTAAAAATATAAAAAGACAATAAAAAAATTTTTTGGGTAAAAAGAGTCGAAAGAGCAAATTAAAATACTAATTCCTAAAATACTCTATTCAAGCTTTTGCTTATTTTAAAAGATAATAGCACCCCTACTTGATAATCTATTTAATACTAATGCTAATTATATATAATTGTTATTGTCAACTATATATGAGAATAATACTGTTCAGTTTGAACCAAAAGCAAAAAAATTAATTTTCTACCATATTAATTAACTTAAAAAAACTAACTTAATTTACCGAATAACTTATTTTGAATTTAATTTAGCTTTTTAGTTAAAAATACAAAAATTAAAAAAAAACTTAACTTTTAAATTAATTGTCAATCACACCGTTATTAGTGTGCAATATAAACCGTATCAAAATGGATCTTGTCCATATATTTTTATTTGAATAAAATTTTGAATACGTTTTCTACATACATAGCGAAACTGTTATTTATTTATTTATTTATTTATTTACAATATGTGAACTGATTCCATACTCTCTTTATTGGAAATATGTGAACCAGGGACTTTGGGTGGGAATTATTGTGGCATTATTCGCCCAAACATCGTTTCTTGGAATTATAACTCTATGCACTAATTGGGAGAAAGAAGTAAGTACATTCTCAATTTGAATTTTTTTACATGTTAGACCCGAGGAAATGGGTCCTACGTTAATTTCTCAATGTGAGCCCACTAGTTTGGGTGTTTGTTATAATTAAATTATGAATTTAAAAATTATTATTGAAAAAAAATAATTATGATTTTAAGCAAAAAGTTATAAAATTTGTTAAATTATAAAGGCATAACTTAAAATAATAAAATTTGTGTTTATTAATTTATAATCCGGAATTATAAGCAAAAGTTATAAGCACAATTCTTTGAGTTTTTTTTTAAAAAACTTTTTATTGATCTTAAAGCTAAATGTAATATAATTTAAGCATTGACAAGCACCCACTCCACTTGTATAGTAATGTAAAAAAAATGCAATGAGAAAAGAATTGTCATTTCAAGTAATTAAAAAGAGAGTTTTGTGTGGCTGAACTTATAAATTTATAAAACAAAGCTGGAGAAAATATTATTTTGATTTTAAACAAAAATTATAAGTATTTGTTAAAATTGTAAACTTATAATCAGTTCACGTAATAAAATTTGTGTATTGATTTAAAATCATAAACTACAAATAAAAATTATAAGCTTGCTTGTTTTGAGATTTATAACTTTTTATTGAGTTTTAAGCTAAAAGATAAAAGTTGAGCGCAAATAAATGTCCTCAATATATGTAGGTTTATAAGTTTTTGCTGATATTAATTAACTCTCTGAATCAATTTGCAGACGAAGAAGGCTAGTGAGAGAGTATATAGCTCAACTATACCTGATGAAGCCTCCTCATCTTCCACTTAAAATATGAGAGAAATGGCTTGTATGACAATCATTTTCAAGAAGACACTAATTGTAGCCTCGGATATTCATATAAAAAACCCAAAGAGCATAAATACCATCTTTAGCTTTTATTTTGACAGACTTAATATCTTTTATAAGAAATCGAAGAAAAATATGACGATTTTTTACATTCTCATAGAGTAATTTTCCATGCTATCTCTCAAAATACCCCAAATAAATTTGTGCTAGATATTTGTGTAGGTCTCATAATTTGTTTTAAGTATTGCAAGAGGTGGCATGGAATAATTTTTCATTCTTGTAAGCTCATGGAACCAAGGGTGTGATGGTAAAGGCCATCTGCCAGTGGTATGTTGGCATTTGTCAAACAAGTGATCTTTCTAACCACCAATTCTATGCATGATTAATATATTAATCACAAAATGTTAACATGAAGAACAAGGAGGAAAAAAAGTTAAAAACTTATATTAGGTTTGGCACGAGTGTCATTGTTGGTCAGCTGTTTTGGTCGGGCAATACATGTCGACGAATTTATACTATTTAGTACCACGTGGCCGAACAATTAATTGTTAGTTCTTTCAGTATTAATTCAAAAATTATTCCTATACTACACTATATTAATGAATCACAGTCGTGTAAAAGGAATATTTTAGTGTCTAAAACTAACATGTGAAGCAGAAAAGAGGTGGGCAACATTTTAGAAATCACAATTCTTGTAATTCTCTACAACTTCAAAAAAGTCAATCTAATTACCCTTTAAATATTTTTCTCTTTAACTTTTATATCTGAATCCTCTTGATTATTTTACTATTCATCAAAGCAAGATTTCTAAGAGAATAATGAAATTATTATTTTTGTTTCAAAAGTTAAAATCTGAGCAAGAAATTAAAAAAAACGGTCAGGATAAAAGCAATGTCACTCGACGCTATGATTGCCTATTGGTTACTCTTGTAAAACTCACCGACCATCACAAAAGGATCAACAATATTACTTATAATGTCTAAACCACCCCATGAATCACCGCATCACTCAAATCTTAATAGGTTTTTTTTTTTTTTGGGTCGTCAAATTTTAATAGTTAGACTACGACTCTAGGCAATATGGAAATTGGAAAGTAAAAAAATATCATAGAATCTTAATGTTATGCATATACGAATGGTGCAATAGTTTAGACTGTATGTATCATTATTGTAAAAAGACTAGTCTAGTTTTTACGAAGATCAATCTTCAATATGTTGTTTATTATCAACTTTGAGAAGAAATTGATTTGTGTACATTTTGAGACTCTTCACTAGCTAACTATAGGTGTGAAAATAATATTGTCCAATTTCTCTTTAAAATAGTTAAAATCCATCTTTACTCAAGTTTATTGTTTGAAAAGTACAATGATATCATAATCAGGAAGATTATTTGAATATATCAGATAGAAGATTGAAGGGGGGAGAGAGATAAGAAAGGGAAGAAACCTCAGAGCCTACTAAGACCCTTGAATCCACAAGGAGAAGGGGAGAAGAATGAGGAGTGCTACATAAACCAAAGCCCACCAACCAACTTGTCGCATTCTTTCTTCCTTCAAATGAGAAAACGAAATCCTACATATAAACTTTTCGAACCCTAAAAATACAAAGTTATGTAAATAACCCTGTTACTTAATAAAATAATAAATTAGGCCATCGTTCTTTTTTTGCATGATTCATCACGTCAAACCTCTCTTGTTTGAGAAAACTTTCCCTCGAGTTTAAAGATGTGCTGAAAAGGCTTTAAAAGATGCACTATTACTCATTTTTCTAAATATATTTCAATTTGGCCACAATTGATGGGAAATACGCAACTAGAACAAATTTCAATTATTTTATCCCTTTCCATATTTCTCTCAATTTTAGAGTCTTTTTTTACTCAATTTCTCTCTAAAAGTAATAAAAATACGAGTGTGAACAAAGCAAGATTTGTGCCTATTGTAACTTTTTGACCTTCTTTATAGCCTTTCGACATTATTTATCAATTGTCGACATGCTTTTGAAACCACTTGCATGCAGATCAAATTGATGTAAAATTGAGACAGACAGAGAGAAAGAGAGAAAGAGAGAAAAAAGGGAGAAACCTTGAAATCTAATACTGGGCATTGAATCCACAATTAGGTGAAGCATTAGTTTGAATGATTAATCTCCAACTCTTATTAAGAGTCCCAAACATTATTAATTCGACTAATAATGCTTGATAATGCACTCTTAGAAAAGTAAGTTAGAATTATATGTGAGGTAAGAAAATTGATCAAGCCATCAAGCCCTTAATTTGAAAAGTCAAATCATGTGTTCTTTTAATCAACCAGAACTAGGCGAAATTAATAGTTAGCACATAACAAAGAACTACCTTCCTAGCTTTAGAGCAAGCCCCATGCACCTAATGCTTGAAACGATGAATCAATCAATTCTGTAAGTAGCCAACACAACATCCAATCACGAATTGCTTGCTATTAAAACAAGCTAGTTAGCAAAATGAACAAAAAAAAGAAGGGTGTGTCTCACTAGCAATACTAACCTTGATTGTGTGTCTCATTGTAACCAAACTTAAATATCCCTTCCCTATTTCTACTCTTAGGTGTCCAAAACATTAGTAGTTCGACTAATAATACGTAACAGTAGCAAAACCCTACCTTGAATGTATATCTCATATTACAACCACACACGAATGTATTTGGTAATCAAAACATCATATATGAGACTAAGACAGGAAGAGGTAAGAAACGGGGAGAAAACCCTAGAGTCTACTAGGGGCCTTGGATTGAGAAGAGGAAAAAAAAAGAGAGAGAAGTGGGTTAAGGGAGAGGGATACACGGAACCGAAGCCCACCAACAACTTAGGGTTTCTCACATTTTGCCTCCTCCTGGATGAGATAATAAAGTACTACATGTAGGCTCTTCAAATCCTATAAATACAAAATTATAGAAACAGGTGGCTCAACAGGGGACTAACTCTCTATGAAAACAACATATACATTCAAAACATTATAGCATGATTGAGTTTTCATCAAATACAAAATTTATTTAGTACGAGCAACCTGGGTAAGATAAACAAAGTAACTATTGAGATAAACTAATGTTTTGCAAGGGTAACTTAGGAAAAAGTAAAAATAACCTCAAGTAGAAAGAAGACATGATATACCTTAAGATGCATCCAAAATTAAAAAAAAAAAAAAAAAGATGTCCTCTTCTTATAGCACTTTTACCAACATAGTGAACATTGACTCAAAGAAAATGCTTGTTTACTGATCTATATATAGCAACTTGCATCCATCTAGTGTAGGGGATTCACAAATCTCCAAAAGGAACCAAAATGTGGGAATAAGAAAAGATGTCGACAATCATAAATCTTCCCAACAAGAACTTCAAAAGAACCTAACATCCCGTTAGAACAAATTTTAAAAAACTCTAATTTTTAGAATTAAAACAATCTAAAATTCAAGAAATGAACAATAATAAAATATAAAAATAATATAAAAATAGAAAGATATGTATGTGAGATTGTGAGGCCTATTGAACATTGTCCTAAAACTAATATCTCTCCCCACGTTAAGGTTCAAACGAAGTTCATCAGCTCCAAGGTACAACCCAAGTGCTCACAAGCGTTTCTCGTCTAGTGTTCACAAACGTTACTCGTCCAGTATTCACGCCCACTAAAAAGATATGAAGGAGTCATGAACCAAAGTTTCTCACAATATATAAAATACTCAAATAGTATCATATATAAAACATTTTTCCTTTCTTCTCATATTTCACCTTTTTTTTCTCACACCTCAAAACCTTAGAAACCTCCGCCATTTATAGGAGGGAAATATAATAGAATATGATTAATACCAATAAATACAATTAATTTTGTAACAGAATGTTAATAACAATAATAATTAACACAATAAATAGGATACTAAAAGCAACCTATTTAAATTTGTAACATATAGAAATATTTATTTGTAATAAAATTCTAATTAAATAATAATAATATTTTTAACATTTTATTTTTATTAAAATTCTCCAACAATTCCCCACTTTTAATAAAAATAAAATATATATTATAATTTGATTTGAAAAACAAAAGTTTATTTTAAAATAAAAATATAATCATACAATAAGTAAATTTGGGCAACTATAATACTATATAATAGGTGCAGGTGTCTCTCGGACTTGAACCTCACTCAGTGTTAGCAGTCTCACTCTGAAGGATCATAATGAACTAAGTCTTGAATTAGACCATTGAGCCAAAATTCAACATGTCATACACACAGTACCGGTATTGGACATCAGTTCACGAGTTAATGATATTAATGGTCATGCATTACTGTCTTGATTCTCATGAGGATTTCGAGAGACTAGCCCAAATCTCATAGTGGCGGTCTCATGACAACCTTTACTTAGGTGAATCATTCAGTGATACAGTGACGGAATGTACCTTGCTAGAGATTAAGGATTATACACACTACAAGAATAATGGTATTTGGCAACGAAATCTAGTGACAAAAATATATTTCGCCGTTAAAGGTAAGTTAAAGGTGAGAAAATTCATATTTCATCGCTAAATAGAAGAGTTTTGGAGAGAAAAATACTTTTTCGTCGCCAATTATGTTACGTTTTCACAGAGACCAATATGTTTGTCGCTAATGATTTTATTTCGTCTCTAAATAAAAGACTTTTGACGAGAAAAATACTTTTGACTCACAAATTGTATTATGTTTTATATGACGCCATAGTTTCGTCGCTAATAACATAAAATAAAATTAGTGGGAAGCATCATTGTGTTCCGGCCATTTTTTTTAGGCGACAAAATTAATTCCGTCGTTAAAACGTCTTATAATAAAATTACCTAGTTTATTGTTAGCAAATCAACCATGTTCACCTGCTCTCATTTTGTTCATATAAGTGTATACAAATTAAAATTTGAAACATATTTTTAGAAATATAATTTTTAGTTTTGAAGACTTATACTTATATTTTTAAGATTTTAGTATATTTATATTTATAATTTTAAATTTAAGTTAGATCGTAAAAATATAAAAATAAAATTTAAAATAATATATTTACGTAATTTAACGATATGCCTTAATCATTATGAGGTTCCGATCTTAGAATTTACGCTTGCATAAGAGATTTTTACTTATGAGACAAATACAAAGTTTTGATTTTGCTTCAGTTCTAATTTTGTTTCAGGACCTGTTCTATTTTTCCCTTTACAAAATTTTTGTTCTTTTTTTTTGTTGTTGTAAAATAAAACTATATATTTAATAACAATCTTATATTAAAGACTGTAAAGGGATCCAATGTTTTTTTTTATCATTATCATTAAAAATAATGAAATTATATAAGTAAAATGGGTTCCAATTAGCCATTTTTCTACAATCCATTTTATTGTTTTATTTCTGTTTTTGTTCTGTTTATATACATGGGTGTGTTATTCTTCTAATTTTTCCTTTTTACTTTTCTTTTTGATCCATTTTTTATGCTTTACTTTTCAACTTCCCAACAAACATCTAAGTTTGCTAAATTGCACATATTATGTTGCAACTCGATACATTTTTATTTTATTAATAATTATTTGATATAATTAAATTACCAGAGACTAATTCTAATTGAATATAGTGTAAATTGTATGTAGTTAGTATGTACCGTGACACCAGAATAATCATTTATGATAAATTCTATAAGGTTCAAAAATTTAAAAATATAAATAAGAATTAATTA
>JAOTRH010105072.1:0-15674 GCA_034768845.1 Heliamphora exappendiculata | reverse complement strand
ATATATGCGCGTGTGTGTGTGGTGTGGGGGATGAGTAACAAATTTTTTTAAATGAGTATTGATAATTTATTTAGATTGATAAAAAAATGAGTTTGAATTAGTATGCTTACTGCAAAGATTACATGTTACAAGATACCAGTTACATGATATATGCATGAAGTGAGTCAAAATATTTCATTCGTAATAAAAAAATATATTAAAAAAAAAGTTCTTGACGACTAAAATATTTTGGTTGTCAAAAGTTTGTCAACTACTAGTGACTAATGGTTTTTTTTTTACTAAAAGACTATATTTTGCAACCAAAATGGTTAGTTGCTAAAGAAACTTTTTGACGTCTACAATATTTTGGTCGTCTTTACTTTAAATGCTTTTAGCAACCAAAATAATTAATCGTTACTACTTTTGACGACCAAAAATATTTGATTACTTATAAGCTTATAGCTACCAAACTAATTAATCGTTATTACTTTCGACGACCAAAAACAAATAGTCGCGAATGGCATAGTCAATGGCGGCTAAAGAATTACTGGCAACCATTGTATTTAGTTGCGAAAAGTTTGTATAGGCGACTAATCATTTAGTCGTTGAAAGACATTTTTGACGACTAAAAAAAAGTTGGTTGCTAAAACTTTTCACGACAGGTATTAGCGACTAAAATGGCAACTAAAAAAATAGTTACTAAATAGATATGGCGACTAAATTGTAACTTTTGTTTATCAAAATTTTAGTCGTAAAAAGTGCACTTTCTTGTAGTGAGGGAGCAAACTTCCAATTTTCAAATCTTGATCACTAGGCTAATTCCTTGAAAAAAGAAAAGTATGGTGTTTGGTGGTGTCTGGCGGTAGCGAAGACGAGAGGTAATGATGATGTTTTTACAAAAAAAAGTTAAAAAAATAGATGCTTGCAAAACGTTCAAATTATCCTTCTAAATTATGCACATGATTTGCATGTGTTTACTTTTGTAAAGTAAAAATTAATAGCAGTCATAAGTGTTCTTAATACATAAAAATT
Source organism: Heliamphora exappendiculata (assembly GCA_034768845.1). NCBI lineage: Eukaryota > Viridiplantae > Streptophyta > Magnoliopsida > Ericales > Sarraceniaceae > Heliamphora > Heliamphora exappendiculata. The sequence goes on along the minus strand of JAOTRH010105072.1, from coordinate 14,663 downwards.
TGAGATCAACACATAACATTTAAAAAGGGCAAGGATCAAATTGACACAAAAGTAAAATTCGTGGTGTAACTAGGCCTTTAAAAGTAATATTTTATTAAGAATAAAAGACAAAAAATCACTAATTAATAAAAAAATTATCTTAATATTTATACAAAGTGTATTAGTATCTAACAACAGGTAGGCACCACTATAAATACACAATTGTGTATGTGTGTGTATATATATATATATATATATATATATATATATACCTCAAGTTATTGTTAATCAATGCCCATTAAATTTTGACTAATCAGACTTAAAACGTTACATAATAAGAAAGAATTGAGAAAATATAATGTATCAAGTTAGAAAAATGTATATTTCAATTATTAATTAGTGCCCATTGAGTTGTGACTAATTGAACCTAAAACGTTACATAATACGAAAGAGTTGAGAAAATATAATTTGTACAGAAGTTTTTATCATGTTAGAAAAATGTTTTGTTCAATTAAACATTTAAAGTAATAAAATTAGAAGAATGATAGGGACATGAGGAAATGAGCACGTAACTGTATCCCAACCTTAATTTGGTCTTGAAGTGTTGAGATTTGAACACCAAAGAAAAAATCATACAAAATTTACGTGGTTTAGCACAACCTGTCTATATCCACGGGTGAAAAATTATTATAATTGTAGAATGTACAAATTCAAGATCAAAAATACCCAAAAACCCGACACCCACAACCCGAGCCCTGAAACAAATTTCGTTTTCCCGCTCAAAGGTTATTCTCGTGTCCTCAATATTTTTTCATTTCTCCTTACATCTCTATCCTATTAATTACTAAAATTATAGAGTCATATTTATAGACAAACTCTAAAATTCTAACCTCATATAATTATAAAACTTCACACATATTTGACTTTTTATGGATTCATGACTCTAGTCCAGTCTAAATACATGTAAATAAAATCCTAATTATACAGGTACACAGAATACAAGACATACACCCAATATAAAGGCACATTTTTTGACAATTCAAACATTTCATCCATCAAGGAAGCATTCAAATTGGTCCTCAAATTAACTTATAATCAAGTGATTGCAACTAAAAATAGTACAGACCCTCCTTAAATCATGCCCTTTCTTGCATAAATTAAAAAGTTCAGTATAATTATGATAAAAGGTTATAATTTATGGTAACAAGTACTAATTAATGTTGCCTTTCTGGGTGAAGCTTTGTGGTCTTTGGTATTTGGAGGCTTAGTTTCCTCTTTTGTGGGGATTTTCTTCTCCACGTCTTTCTCTTTCTTATTGACGAGGTGTCTTGCTGCATCAATATATATATTTTTATCAATTTTATATTAAATTTGTAGTGCAATTAAACCACTTTTTTGATAAAACAAATTGAAAATTTTTGTTTACCGATTAATTTGCACTAATTAATTTTCTTAGATAAGCTAAACGCTGCAAAAAGCTTAAAACAATCAATCACCAAAGCAGAAAATAAAAACAACCATAGTCATACACGAGACGGCGATTTTAACGTGAAAAACTTTAAACTGAGTAAAAATCACGAGACCACACTGGGTCTAGAAAATCAAACACTATAAAATTATTGGTTACGAAGAAATCTTACAACTTCAACGTTGCACCCACAACCAATGGAAGTAAGCCTATTTTTGCCGAATCCACGTGCACCAACTCCTGTGCTTGACCGCCGCTAGAACCCTTCACCGGACTTTAATGCTGACGGACTCCTCCACTAGACTTCAACACTTGAGAATCCTCTCAAGCGACTCCACGAATCCAAACTGATTGTTGAAGCTTTAATTGACTTGATGATTGATTTGATTCTGCAAAAGTTAAATATTCATCAAGCTGTTGTAGACTAGCTTTCGCGTATGTAGACTAGCTTGCAAGTATGATGGAATAATCTACAAAACTTGTGGTGGTTAGATTTTCATACAAAATAAAATAATGAGACGCCCATAACAAGTAACCCTAGTTTCCTATTTATAGGAGACTACCAAAACCTTCGCTATTGTTGCTCTTTAAAACTTGTCTCGTCAAGGACCGCTAAATCGGTCTATTCACTGCTCGAGCGGTGAATCCTGCACTGCAGTAAATTTATTGCAGAATATAAGATACCGAGAGGTGTCATACACCGTTCGATGGACCGCTCGAGCAGTCAGATACCGCGGGCTATTTTTTTATATTTTCTGCTCTGTTTGCGTATTACTGCAATATTAAAATCATAACTTCAAAAGAACAACTGTTAAAATATTAATGAATAAAATAAATAATATGAATAAATATTTGTTATAAATTTGCCAAACATAAATCGAATATTGCCGATGACAAAATTCCTAACACAAATAGACTCAATACTTTGTCAATGCTCATATATATATATATATATATATATAATTGTCAAACTTTGGACCATACATAAAAGTCATACATGGTATTGGTTGTTACTTGTTAGTTGCTTGTACTATTTGTCAAACACTGTATGAATTTTACAAGAAAGCATGTGTATGGATAGGGCATATATAGTCAAAGTGGGCAAATGAACAAAACAAAAAGATTAGCTCGTGAAAGTAATTTTTTATTTTGTTGAAATTATATGCATGAGCAAGTGGTTGTGCTTATTAATTGCGGTGTTTCACGTTGCTTAAACTAGTAGCTTAATTATATATTATAATTTGTAACAAAAATATTTGGTAAAAATTATAATTTATAATTAAAAAATAATAATTATAGTTTGTAACAAAAGTTATAAGTGTTTGAAATAAATTGTACTTTATAGTTAAAATTAGTAATAATAAACTAAAAGCTACAACAGAAAATTTTGCCAAATACTCCCAAATTAAGATGATTAATTGGCCTTGATCCATACAAGCAATAAAGAATCAAGCAATTACACAAAACACAAGATTTTCACTAATGGTAAGAAAATGTTATTAAAGAAGGAAAAAACTCAAAATAAAAAAGATATCTCAAACAGATTATTTGTGTGTGTGTGTGTTTGTATGTGTGTGTGTGTGTGTGTGTTTTTTTTTAAAATGTTTGCATCAAAAGAATTTAGAAGTAAAAGAGGTGTAAAAAGAAGGAAAAGATTCAAAACAAGTTAGCTTATAGTGGAGGTAACAAAGATTGAGCTTTTTTATATATAGTTTTAAAAAACTTGATGAAGGAGACCTTGAGTTGAAGTCTTTTAAGGGTGATCCTTGAAAAGGGGTGGTTGCCTGTCATTTCAAATTAAATTATGGTGATTTAAATATGGCATATACGTAACGACATCGATCTAGATCAAGGGTGGGAAAACAAGAGATTGAATAATTAAGATGGATCAAACAGTCAATTAGAAAATTTATGAAATCAGATTAATTATTAAAGTTGATGATTTGCAGGGCAGCCCTGGCCTAAAGCCAGTAAAGCCGTGATTTTAGGTCTTCAATTTTTAGCAAAAAATTAGGACTTCCAAAAAATTTAAATCTATATATATTTATATATGTATATTAAAAACCAGCTTCAGGAACCCAAGAGTATGATTCTGTGAATGTTTATATTGGATATTTGGATCTATTGTTCATCTACTGTTTATATTTTATATTTGAATGTGTTATATTTATATTTATAAAATAAGGCATTTATATTCTATGAATATTATTCATCTACTGTTTATATTTTATATTGAATGTTTTTAAATATTTTATAAAATTAAAACCTAAATTAATCAATGCTTTTGTGATTTTAAGATTTTGAGATTTTGAAATTTTTTGAATTGCAAATTATTTAGATAAAATCATAAAACCATGAATCGTAGTAGAAAGTATCTGCCTGAGTCTGAAAAAAGAAAAAAGAATCAAAAAATAGACAAACTAATTCAATCTCAAACTGAAGCTCTTGACATATTTTTTGGTAGTAAGAACCAAATGGAAAGTTCAGGACCATTAGAATCAAATGAAGATTTGTTGAATAAAGAAACTGAAGATTTAGTGAATGATGAAGTGATTCATTCCATGAATGAAAATGTAAATGAAAATAAGAGTAAGGACAATCAGAAAGAAAACTGTGATGTAGAAAGTCAAACTTTAAATATTAATAATCCACGTAATTTGGGCAACATTGATCAAAATTGGAGAGACTTGTTAGTTGGAAGAGATTCTGTGAGAAGAGATGACGTCAAGTTTCTCAAAGATGATAGCTAAAGGCATTTCTACTCTATACATTACACTCGGCATTTATCAAATGGGGAGAAATATGATAGAAAGTGGCTTATTTATTCATATATTATTGATAAAGTATTTTACTTTTGTTGTAAGTTGTTTAAAAAAGAAGACAATAAGACCCTATTGGCTAATGAAGGATTGAAAGATTGAAGAAGAATTATTGTGACAAGCTTGAAAGTTCTTGGAACATAAGGAGATTTCCGATATTGATGGGAGAGATTTGTTTTTATAATTGAAAGTGTTAAAAATTTCTTTACCAAAAGAAACAAAGAAGTCACTTGAAGTGCTAAACTATTTAAAAAGAATGAAAGGTTGTTTCCCAAACACATTGATTGCTTATAGAATCCTTTTAACTATACATGCTACTGTTGCTTCTGGAGAAAGAAGTTTTTCAAAATTAAAGTTGATCAAAACTTATCTTCGATCAACCATGTCATATGAAATATTGAATGGACTAGTTATGTTATCTATTAAGAATGATATTGTGAAAAAGCTAGATTACACAAGTTTAATTAGTACTTTTACTACCAAATATGCAAGAAGTGTTGTATTTAAATAATAATTTTGAATTATTGTAATGAGAAATATTAATTTTTATGATTTTATCTTTTCAGTTATTATTAATTTTTGAGTTAATTTTATTATTTATTTTTTTAATTTGTATTAATTTTTAAGGGGTCTTGTTTGACAAGTTCGCTTTAGGCTCCCAAAAACTCAAGGTCGCCCCGATGATATGTGGTGATGAAGATTTATGTAAAACTATTCCTTTTTTTCTTTTTTTTCTTTTTCTAATAATAGAGCAAAACACAATGGTTTTGCTCATTTTTGTTTTTTCAAATTAAAAAAAAATAAAAAATTTGGGATTGCATTTTTTCAAACTATTGTTTTCAGTTTCTCAAAAAAATATTTTAGTTTAAATTCAACATACTTATAATTAGCTAAAGTCACATTATTTTTCCTGAAAACTTGTCAGCTAGAGAATTGAGAAAACAATAGTTTAAAGCAAACCGTTCAAAAAACTCGATCTAAGAAATAAATGGAAATAAAAAATTGAGATTCGAATCTTTTGGTGAAACTTAAATTCCTTAATCACCAGAATTTTGGGTGACAAGCAGTACATGATTATGCAGTTTCTGTCGCTGTTGATTGATCTACAAAACTGATGATGTTATTCCAATTCTTCTTCAATCAATTGTTGTTGTTGTATCTCATATTGTTGGATATATACTTGTGTTTTTGTTGATTGTGGGCTGTTAACATTTTGTAGATGCTTTTAATGCTTTTGGAGTGATAGATGCTATTTAAAATTCTGTGTTAGGGCTTATAATTTGTAAATTTTATTTGGTTTTTGAAATTCGGTTTAGAACTATGCTTTCACTATTATTAAAAAATAATAAATAATTTATTTCAAATAAATAATTGTGATTTTTAAATGGTTCTTGAACTAATTTATAATATGTAGAAATATAGTTACATGAAATTATGAGTGTTTCACTCCCAAATGGGAGATTGCGAGTTTAAGAGTTATAAAGTACAAAGTGCGGCAGCGAGAGGACGTGTATATTTGTTTATAAAAAAAATAGTTTAATAAAGTTATATCATATAAGCACAACTTGAGGAAACATCAACAACTCGTATAGAAGCTAAGGACAACCAATTGAACTTATGGAGCTCTTGGCTAACTCGTTTGTATTTGTAAATTTAACAAATACAACAGTCAAATTAATGAAAATTAAGTCCAGAGAAATAACAAATTTCTGTATATATATAAAAATAGAGTCTATATATAGTTTGGTTATCAGATTTGGTCAAGTTTTTTTGATCGGATTTGGTCAAGTTAATCTAATGCTAAACCAGAAACCAAGTCAATATTATTGGTTTGTATTTTTTAGTTTTTTTTATTCAAATCAAACTAATAACTTCAAAATCCAACCCATAGAGGTTGGATTAGCAAGAGGAAAAGCAAATGCTAATGGCCTTAAGTCTCTTACTAAATTTTGTTTATTATCTCATATATATATATATATATGTTATTATTGCATTAATTTAATAGATTTTGTCACTCATATTTATTATGAATACAATTATGATAAATCACATAATAATTATAAAATAATAAAATAAAATACATAATTATCATAGTTAATTCTCCAAAGCACCCAAAAAACAATGATGCCAGTTATTACCATTGACCATAGTGGAGAAGTAGTTACCATGAGCAAGCAATTTGATGTGATTGGCGATTGTAAACGTAGTTATCCATCGTTTATCATTATAAATTAATATATTTTCATTCAAGTTCCCCACTGCAAAGGTCGGACAAATTCTACATCAGTATTGCGACTAGCTATTTAAAAAGCTTTGAGTTTATGAAAGACAAATTCTGCATCCATATTGCAGGTGCAACTAGCTATTTATTTATTTATTTATTTTTGATTAGAAAAGAAGAAATATTATAGCAAGCATGGAGTCATAATAAAAAAATACAAATACATAAGCGTCAAGATCAGACCCCAACAAGCCACCACACCAAACAAAAGCGATAGTGGGCAAGGTGCCCACAGCCAAGAAAAAAGCAAACAAAAAAGCAGCCACCAAACCTACCCACTACAAGGTGATTACAACGGCTTCAGCATTTTAACAGACTCAATGCGATGAAAAAAATCATCAATTGTGAATTCAGAATGTTTAGGGAGACCTTGATCCATATAACAGTATAAATTTTAGCTTCCTCCACAGTCTAACTCCAGTTTAAGGTCTCTCCATCTTAAAAATCTTTTTGATCCTTGCTATTCAGATAGCTTATAGCACTGCGTAGTATAAGCTTCAACCATATCTTGAGATAGAGCCCACTACCTCGACAATCATGCCACCACAAAAAAAGACCCACCAGGTCTTGGTACATGCCTAGCTTTTAATTATTTCTAACGCTTTGAGTTTATAAACTTGACATTGACATAATTAGGGCCTCTTCCCAATTAAGCCATTGATTGACCTCAAGATTGGGCAGTTTAGTTGTGAACATTCCATTGGGGCATAAGAATTAGGATCGATGTCACTCCCACACTAAAAGTAAAATGGAATTTTTTTTGCAATGGGTTGTTTAACCGTCGCAAATACTCTTTTTTGTGACATTATTTCTAGTCATCAGAAATAGAACTTTTTAAGCAAGAATTAGCCTTGCAATTCGAATTGTTGATTAATCGCCAGAGAGATCGATGACTTAGAACTAATATTTCATTGTTTAATGAATTTTCTCATTCTAATACTCTACCCCAGATTTATTGGTATTTACCAAATCTCTTACTATTAGAAAAGCCCTTTGATGGTTAATCGTTGATAATAAATCTTTTTGCCACGATATAATGTACTGTTGCAAAGGAAGTGTCACTAAAATATTTTAGTGACTGTAAGTTATCCGTCGCAACTAATTTAGTTGTTGATACATCTTTTAGCGACTACATGTGTACCGTCACAAAAAAGTGGAGGGCAAAGTTTCTGGGCAACAATTTTTGTTGGGAGACTTAAATATAGTTAATAAAACGACATCATTTTATGGATCTCTCCCTCATTCTTGCATAAAGAAAGCAAATAGGCTTAATAATATGATTGGAAACTCAAATATGAATATATTTGAATCTGTAACGGGTAATTTAATGGTCAAAAAATTGAATATGTGAACTCAACTTACCAAAAGTTGCATATTTGGCAAAACATCCAAATTTATCCCATAAAAGTGGTTTAATTGCGTGACATAGATTGTGTACATTTAGAGTTTGCATACAAGGTTCTAGGAGGATTAATGCCAATTAAGTTGGATCAGTTAAAGTTATTTAAACAAAATTAAAGAAAGATAGATAGTTGACTAAAAGGTAAAAAGAATAATGAAATTGTGGTACTTTTATTTTGCTTATTTACTTATTTTATTTTGTTATTTTTATTTTTTGTAAATTTTTTTGTCGTTTGTCAAATTATTATATTTTTTTGACTCTTATCATTGAGCCGAACCAAAAGAATAAAATCTTTTGATTGAAATATAAAAAAAAAAGTTAAAAAAATAAAAACAAATCAAAAAGAAGAAAATAAGTTAAATTTTATGTTATTTATTTTTGTCTTAAATAATCTTTTGATCAAAAAATCTTATTCTTCCAGTTCTTATAATTGACTCTATCTAAAAAAAAAGTCTACAAGAAAACAAAAATAAATAAAAGTCTCAAATTTTATCCAAAAAGGGGGGCCGATAATGAGTCATTTGCTGACAAAAAAAGTGTGACCCACAAAATTTAAGGACCCTATGTAATAAAATCTTGCATCAATACATTTCCAAAATATAAAATCTTTGAAAATTTGCACTGCTTGTCTCTGTTCTTAACTGACTATAGAGAATCTCTGTTCTTTACTCAGTTTTTGAAGTTTAGAACAAGAATCCAATCTGATCCACACGTAAAATCTATAATCCACTAAACAAATCACAAAATTGAGTCATGTACCATAATATCGTCTGTTTAATTTAAACCACAAGAATGAGTAACCACAAAGATACATACAATTACAAATAATAAAGACATTACAATTGCAAGTGCCATATATGTGTTTGTCTTATGATTCACACATTGAAGATAAAACAAACTTATTTTCCCACCATCGAAAAGAAAAACAAACATATTGTAAAATCCAAGTATGCATTACATCGAGCTGTGTTTAAAACCCATAAGTTTTAGAACCCTTTGTTGGCAAGGCAAATGCCAGCAACTCCTTGTCAACTTCAAATTTAGCCATGTCTTCTGCCTTGAGGTTAACCCACGCCTCTATTCCATCTTCCGACTGTGCGTCCATGAACACAATTAGATTCTTGAAAGGCATGCTGGCCGACGCGACCCACGACGGCTTTCCCCATCCGAAATCAGCTTCGTACAGAGGGAACCTGCATAGACTCGTAAAGCTAAACGAAACCACCTCGCCCTTGGTGAACTTCTCAGCCCTCTCTTTGATGAAGTTCAAGTGTTTGTCGCTCTCCCGAAGCATCTTCACGTAATCTTCATTGACTCTTCCTATCACCTCTCTCACTTGGTTTACTATTTCAGACCAATCTCCTTCTCCTTCTCCTTCTCCTTCTCCATCCATGGATGGCTCTGCAATTGCCATCCGACAAATGTTCCCAAAAGAATGCTCTGGGAGCGGTGGATCAGTCCTCGTACGCAGGTTCACTGCATGGAGCACAGTGTAGATCTTATTGGGATCTTTCTTCACTACTGTGGAGGCCATGAAACGACTCCATATAAAAGCTGATAAAGCTTCGATGCGGGTTGGGGGTCTTGGGTACCCTTCGTTTGTATTGTGTTTGTGTTTGTCAGTGCACTTCTCTCTCAGAGAAGCAATCTTAGAGGAAGTGAACAAGAATCTTTTGGTCACTATAGTGTCTTTTATGATGCCAGTGCTCGGCAGGAACCCGGCCACGTCCCTAGGCGGGAAGAGAGACGCAGCACTGAGCTGTGGTGATGGCACATCGCCGTCACCACGAGCCATGGCGGCCCAGCTATTGACGAACACAATGAATGACAAGGCATCTGCAAGCTTGTGGGAAATCTCGACAGAAACTGCTATGCCTCCGCAGTTGAAGAAATTGACTTGGATGGACAAGGGGAGGTCTCTAACATCGTCAAGTTGACACGGCAGGAAATTGTTGAGCTCTCCGGGGATTGGATCCGAGATGACTTCTGAAAGTCGGCAGCCAATCTTGGCTTCTACGTAGGGGACGCCCTCGTCATTGCAATCGACGTAGAGGTTGTCGATAACCCGGCCTGCTAGTGGATAGAATTGGGTTAAGACATTAGAGAGGTGTTTCTTGAGGTGATTGGACTTCTGTGTTTGATTGAGTTTGTGGTGTTCTTCTTCTGAGTAGAAGAAAAGTAAAGGCATAAACACTGGAGGAGATATTTGGTCCAGAAATGAGAGGTGGTAATGGCGGAGGTGGGAGGGAGTTGGAAAGGAGGGCTTGATGATCTCTTTTCTGATGATTTCTACTTCAACCTTCATTTCCTCAGTAGGAGAAATACCAAATCCACTTACAATGCCAGCAGTCTGTGTGAGCCTGCGAGGTGCAACATGCTTTAAATAGAAACTGATCAACTCCTAATTCAAAAGTCATCCATCCCAGTTCTGAAGCACAAGCAGGTACTGTTTTGGTAAAAATTATTGGGTATTGGAGTATGATGTGATATATATTCTCAATAAATAATTTTATTGACTGAGCAATTTTTTAATATATTGACTGTGTAATTTTGACTGAGTAAATAATTTTTATTTTCATAATTTTTCAATAATTTTCATAAAAGAAGAAGAAAAAAATAAATTTTTTAATAATTTTCATAAATATAATTTTCATAAATATAAAATTTTAATAATTTTTTTAAATAATTTTTTAAATAATTTTCATTAGTAAATAATTTTTAATATTCTCAATAATTTTTTTAATAAAAGAAGAAATAAATAAATAATTTTTTTAATATATTGACTGAGTAATTTTTATTTCCTTATTAAATCAATAAAAGTAATTAGTTGATATTATTTTATTAAGGACGGTCGTTATATGTGAATAATGACACCCATTAATATTAATGATGAACTAGTCAGTTATTACTCAATCGCCATGTTTGATTCGAGTGATGAGATTAAAAATAGTAGAGTGATACATAATATTAGAGGACCTGTATAAAATAATAGAAAAATTATATATGTGAGATTTTTAATCATATTACGTTTGAGTCTGATAAAATAAAATAAAAATTTTATAATTAATTTTAAGTTATTAAATAAGGAGTAAAAATAATTCAATTATGATATTAATAATATCAAAGGCGATCTTATTTATCTTTTAAATTCGGTATTAATAATTTAAAATCTATCGAATTTGTCTAGTAAATACATTCTCACGAAACAAACGTGAAATTTGTATTTTAAGAAGATAAATTTTAATTTGGTAAGACGAGCAAGACTCTTAAGTTTTAAGTAATCCAATCCCACAAATTCAGAATAATTAATAAACCTTAGGTTTCATAATAGGTGTGAATTGTAGGTAGATTGATGATTTTTAAGGAGTTCGGCAACGTAATGGACAAACTTTTCTTTCAGAACCAGAAATTCCATTCTGACCAATAAATAAAATAGGGTTCCCCGTCCCCCCAACCCAATGTTGCATGCAATGATAAATAACAATGACGTGTTTGGTATCGTTAAAATCAGTTGTTTATAGATTATGGTTAAAGAATTTATTAATTTTAATTTTTAAGAAAAAGTGATTTTAATGTTTGGTAGTGCAGAAAACTTGTAACTTTTAGCAGTTAAAACTAATTAATGGTAAAAGAAAAAGTTGAAAAACACCTTAAAATTGCTTCTGGAAAACAATTTCTTAACCCAAGAAAATTTTTTTGCAAGAAGCTAAAAACTTGAAGTTGAAAATTTTCCAAACAAATTTAAACAATTTTTTTAAAACTAAAAGCTGAAAAGCAGGTGCAATAAATTTTGCTACATGTACACCTTAAACGTTAGATTTGTATGCCGAATACGTGGCTAAAAGCCTAAACTATGACTCTACCATTTTATAAGAAAGTGGCTACACTAGTAAGATCAGTTTTAAGGTCTGATTGGCAATTTAGATTTTTTGATTTTTTAGTTACAAATGTAAAATGGCAATATAGTCTATTTGACAAAAAAAAATAAAAAAAACTAAAATGTTAAAAAGTGAAACCAAAACATGTAGTTTTAAAATACTCTATTCAAACTTTCACCCTATTTTTAAAAACAATATTATAGCTCCTTAATAATTTATTTATTACTAATGCTAATTGTATATAATCTTTATAAGTAACTATATATAAAAGGGTAAATATTGTCAAATTTAAATAAAAAGTAAAAAAGTTAAGTTTTTACCCATTCGATTAATTTCAAAAAGAGTTAGTGTAAAATCTAATAATTTACCAAACAACTTACTTTGAACTAAATTTAATTTTTAACTAAAAATGCAAAATAAAAAATAAAATTTAAGTTAATTGCCAATCAAGCTCTTAATTGCAAAAATAAAACGTTAGTCACTACGAGAAAAATTAGCTTTTGCATTGGTTTGATTTCGTCGCAAATAATGTTTTTTCCGTCGCACAAAATTATTTACGTCGGCATTGTAACAGCAAATGGGGAAGCAAGGATCGCAAAAAGTATTAGTGACGGAACAAAGCCGTCGCAATGATTTGCGATGGCATGTATAACTTGTTGCGGCATTTTAGCCGACCCAAATGCTATTAAAAAACTCCCATTTTAAGCTACTGTTTAACTTTCCGTTGTAAATACTTTAGCCATGACAAAATTACTGTCGCAAATACTATGAAAATATATTCTTGCTACTACATGATATCGTCGCAAATACTCACTACACTTTTGGCAACTGCTAAACGCCGATGCAAATAATAATTACAACGCAATATATCACTTTAGCAACAGAATAAGACCGATGCAAATGTTAATAAAATATAATTTAATCAACATAAATTATAATATATTAATAAGTGCACAAAAGATGCACTTTTAAGACAAGATTCATCTTTTAGACAAAAAATACAACATAAAATAAATAAAAATGTAATTATAAAACACATCAGATCAGCCGTTATGCACCACCATCAATTTTTTCCCCTTCTTATAGATATAGAAAATTCGGTATAAATAACTTATTTTAGAGTTATTTTAGTATAAATCTTATTATCAGCTGATAATAAAATTTTAACCTCGTAATAATTTTTTTTTACAGTTTTAGTCACATGCGATAAGTGATACATTTATTACTTCATAAAACTAAAGCATTAGTTAATGAAAATGTATCACTCCTATTCCCAACAGTTATGATATAGGTTGATAAATGTATTATTTGAATTTCTCTGCTTGTTCAAAACGAAAAATATTAACTCTTAAATAAGAACAAATTAAACATAATATAATTATTTTAAATTTAATATGACTAAATCTTTTAAAATAAAAGTTATGGGACTAAATTCTTTATGATGCCTAAAAAAAAGACTAATTTTTAAATTTTCTTATTTTATTTAATACTAATCAAGATACCTTCATATTGTTTCACACCAGAAAGGTAAGTAAAGAGGGGATTGATAATCTAAGACACTTTTCAAGGCCAAAAGTCACCCAAATTAAAAATAAGAAAAATAAACAGTAAGGGAGATAATTAAGCCGTTCACATAAAAATTTTCATTTTTTTAAGGGCTCCAATTATTTTCGGAAATCTAATTTTGATCTTAACTGATAGGCATTGAAAACAATACTTTTTCTTTATGACTTCAAATGTTCAGAAAAAAACAAAAAAACAAAAACAAAAACAAAAAAAAACTCTGAATATTCAAAACTTTAGACAGTTTTTTTAATTTTATTTTTAAAAGTACTCATCATTATGCAAAGGCTTATGACAAAGTTCATTTTTTTAAAAACAAAGTTCTTATTCAAAGGTTATTATCTTTAGGCCTCAATTGTAAAAATTTATATAAAACACTATTGCTGGATCCCCATCAAGAAAATGTAAAATTATTTTACCTAAATGGCTGACAAAATGAAAGAATCCATTAAAAATTTTAACTGAGAACCGTAAAAACATTGTGCCTACTGTGATAAACAGTACGATGTAATTCTTATAGTCACACTCGTAAATATTGAGTAAAAACCAATAATTTCTACTCTCGGGAGATTTTCTAAGTTTCCTCGGGATGAAAAAAACAATAACTCTACAGTTATCATATAATTTATATACTATTTTTTTTAATCTATCATTTGATGTAAAACACTCGGTGACCAACATCAATTTCAATAATATTTAACGGCTGTGCGAACGATAAAAATAAAAAAATCAATGTATTTTAAATGAATTCAGCTAGTGATTTAACTTTACAATTATTTGCATAATTATCAATTTTTATTATTGTTTTGCTCAACATGTAAAAATGAGTCATTTACATAGCAGAGTATTGCTTCAAACTAAGGAAACTTTTTAATAAATAAAATAATTAAAAAAGTAATAGTATAACATTATTAAAATAATATATATAATTGTTCTTTCTGCATGCTACATATAGCGAGTTGGGTTGCTTTTATACTGTTCATAATTCAACTGGAGCATCTTGTTGGGGTTTGATGGGGCTCAGCACCATCCTATATCGATGATTTAAACTATTAATCTTGTCATATGTAGCAAATCATATATATATATATATGTAAAAAATTAAACTGCTTAGATCACTTTAGCTACATAAACCAATTACGTTAACTAAAAACAAAATGAACGTATGATTTTTATATAAGTACAATCGGATCACAAAGTTGCAATCATCCAATCAATTTAACTTCTAAAATCCACAACTTACTCGGCCAATGCTTAACTAAAACTACAAGAT
>JAOTRH010105061.1:0-15674 GCA_034768845.1 Heliamphora exappendiculata | reverse complement strand
CCCCCCCCCCCCCCCCCCCCCATTGTTTCACTGAGTTGTCAAAAACATGTTCTCTTCTCATTGCTTCCTCGATGCTATGGACCGACCTCCAATCCTTAACTATGCCCACTTTGCATGCGTTTAACCATTCTCCCTCTTCGTTTGCAACAATAGGATCACTCTTCCCCAACTGCCCTTCAGCCACCACTTGTGCAAAGGACCTTGAATCCCCAAAATCGTACCGGTGAGTTTTGTGCTTCCGTGTCAACGGACTCCACAGTCGATTCTCATTAGCGCCCCTCCTTCTTCCCATTCTACTGTCTTTGCCGTATATTGCTTTAGAAACTTTAAGCTTGAAGCTCCCCAACCACACACCATCATATAGTTTGATTGGCCCTATTTGCCTCCCTTTTCGTTTGAAATCTTACAAATTCAAATCTTGAATATTTTGTCTTCCTGTACTTTGAGGGGACAAAAGCATCTAGCACCTTCCTATACTTGTTGAATATCCTCCTCAACTAGCTGTTGTACATCTGGAACGGTAGATTGTCTACAAAAATGATAAAATCTTGAGGAGCCTTATCCTTCACCTGTTCCTTGTCCTTGACTTCCCCCTCAACCAGCTGTTTCGACTGCGTATTGGTGCATTCCATGGGGCTAATATAGCATTACTGTTATTACAATGCTCAAATGAATTAAAATTTTAAATGTATTCTTTTATTTTTTTTTCTAGTTTGATCTTATTATTGGTAATATATATATATTTTTTTATAAAAAAGATGTGAGTGAGTGAGGATTAAGAAGAACTGCCACCTATGAGAAAAAATATTAATTTTTAATGAGATTTAACGGTTGAAAATTTAAAGATTTTTTAAAAATCAATACATTAATTGTTATATTATATATTATATATATATATATATATATATAGATACAACGGTTATGTTCGGACAACACAGTGCTTGTCTCTAAAAATTCATGTGACATGTCTTTTTCACAAGAATATGTCAATCTCCATCGGTTCCAATACACATCTTTTTAAATATCTTGTACTCGGAAGGTGGTAAGTCTTCACTTTTATGGTATTACATATTTTTTATTTTGCTTGGGTAGTAGTTAATTAAAGACATTTTGACAAGTTTACGTATATTTTGATTAATTATTTTTTTGATCCAATCAAAGACAGATCATCCTTGCTAGATCATCCTTGCTAGGATTAGTGAATAATAACAATACTACAAATTTAAAAAATATAATCAAAAACTTACCCAAAATTCAAAATTAATAATTTAAATTTGTTTACAATATAACTAACACAACACTCATCTAAATTTGAATTTTTCATTTTGAATTCGGAATAATTTCTTTCATTTCACTAGCAAAGCTCGTGGCCTGATCCCTAAGAATCGAACGCGATCAACAGTGTGGGGAAAATTTTCACTTGGCAACCAGGCAAGCTCTCTGGGTTCAATTCTCGTAAGATGTGAAATAGAATGTTGCATTAGTTTAAACTATATTAGAGATGTTTGCCAATACTTCTTTTAATTTTATTTTTGTTTTAAGTGAATTTTTTAAAACTATACTCCAAATTTTTATATTTAAACTTCTTTCACTACAATTATCTAAAAAATAAAAAGAATTAAATCACAAAATAAAACAATTTAGAAAAGACAACAAAAGTTGTTTTTTTAGCTAAAATACAACTTAATTTCATGTTTACTGAATTCTTCTCACCAATGATAAAAGAAAAACAAAATATTTTTTTACTACCGGAGACTAGAGCAACCAAGTAATATAAAATGATATAATATTTAAATTCTAAAAAAAAATAAAAAAATGAACTAGGTAAGGGAAGTTCTACCAAAAACTAACAAATTCACATCGGTGGTGTTTGGTATTACTGAAACTAGTAATTTATAAATTGTAACTTGTAGCAGGAATTGTAAATATTTGGCAAAAATCGTATTTGCAGCTGAAATATAAAAAAAACAGTTATAAGTTATAACAGAAGTCGTTGGTGTTTAAAAAAATTTATAACTTATAATTAAAATTAATAATAAAAAACTAAAAAGTACTGCATATGGTTTTGCCAAACATGAAAATTTTATGGTTGGCGGTCGTTCACAAAACTACGGAATTTTTAGCCCTTTCTCAAAGAATATCTATATTATAAAAGGGAGAGAAGTTTGATATGCTATTTGTCAAATGTGACAATTTTAATGGAAAATATTTTTAATTTAATGGCTAAAATAGAGTAAAATGAGTGAGAGGAAAGAAAAAAAATGCGCCGCCCACGTTTAATTGAAGCTTTGTAAAGAATTTTAAGTTTTTTTTCTTTTAATATTCTAAAATTAATTATTAGTGTACTATTTTACACAAATAAAAAATTAACAATACTATAAACCCAAAAATCAAATTTATTTGTAGTATTACCTACGTAACACACAATTAAATTTGAACTATTCATTTTGATTTTGGAATAAAATTCTTGACAACATTTTTGGATACATAGCATTTTTGTAATTTAAAACTTAAAAACTAAAGTTAACTTTTTATTAAATAAACTTAATTAATTATATATCATAAATGCCTTTATACATGAGTAATTAATTTGCTTAGTCCTTTTACAATTGACTTGTAACCTTCCACTATGGCCATGCTTGTTTTGAGGAAAAAGATTAGGAGGAATTTAGTATTCTCTCACTAATAATCTTAGGATATTGTATTCAATACATTGTTAATTACTCTTTTTATCTATTTTCATGTTTTGTTATTTTATGGGATATGAAAAATTAAAAAGCAAACCTTATGTATAAATGACAATAATGCATAACCTTGATCAAAATTCTTGCTATTGAAAATGATAATGAGAGTTTAACCTAACTAAATCACAACTAGCGAAAATAAAGGTCAAGCATGCTAGCACATAAAAAAAAAATTGGGCTAAACATGCTCTTCGGACCCCTGGGGCTCCTGAGACCTTGGATTCCTGCGACCTAGGGCTCCGAATCCTCGGACCCTGGAACCCTAAGACCCCAGACCTCTAAGACCCCAAAACCCAAAACCTCTAGACCCTGAAACTCTATAGTGTTGGACCCCAGACCCCTAAAACCCCTCGGACCCTAAACCCATGGGAATTTTGCACCCTCAGGACCCCCAGCTCCCCGGGACCTCAAGACCTCATACCATAGGGACCCCAAGACCCAAGAGCTCAAAACCCTGAGACCCCAAGCCTTGGGACCCCCGAACCCTCGAACCTCGGGAACCGAGACTCCAAGACCCTAGACCTCGAGAATAAATCCACCATAGTGTCTCTCACACTCTCAATCAATGAAAGGGCTACACACCGTTCTTATACAACGAAAAAGAATTTAAGATATGAGAGATTTAACTCTCAATCACTCCTTTTTGACAGATGGTAGAGAGGGTACAAAAAATGAAAATTTATGGCTTGAATGACAGACAATTGAATGCTGAGGAAGGTTAAATTCTAAACAGACCACCTGGCTGCCACGTGGGAATCTGTACAGTCTTACGGCGCCATGTCACGACGCATAACATCGGTAAGTCCACCCTAGCTCGACGAGAGGGCCGAGCACAAAACGATGCCCTCGACCTGTCGAGTGCTCAGAGAGAGTGAGGCCGAACATGGTCGTGGGACCGGATCTAGAAGAGAGGGTGCTCAGCAGTCACCACCGATCGACATCTTCTGAGATACCGTGAAACCCGAGGTCTTGGGCTTGATACATTATAATCAGTGCCCATGATACACGTCTTAGAAGGTGGCACTCATGATAAGAGATCGGTGGCATTTGAACCAACTATGGGGCTACGATGTCAGGGATGATTGACCAAGCCAAAACTAGGCTTAGGTACCGATGGACAGCTTGGCATGACAAAAAGAACTTGCAGAAAGATATGAACGATAGCAATAATAAATCACCATTAGATTGATAACTGAGTCTGAATCGGAGAGAGGACAACCCGACCTGCTCAGGTCGGGTCAGACCCCCAAAGCGGGTCAAGTATATTTTTTTCTATAAATAGCCAACACTCTAAAAGGAAAAGGTATGCACTCTAATTCACTAGGAAAAACTCTGCGAATTTGTTCTCTTTAGCTTTAAGCCCTTATCTTACTTCACCATCGGAGGGTCCATCAATAAAAGTCACCGGTGGGCATTTCACTTCCTTTTCTTGTGCAGGAACGCGTGAAATCTACCCCGAATTGCTCAGCTATCCTGAACGGGAATAGTAGATCCCCATTTTAATCCTCTACAATTTGGCGTCGTCTATGGAAAATCTACCAAGAACGCCTCCATGGCTAGTCAGAGCAACCACGCGCGGAGGCATCACATGCAACTCACCATTGAAGGAGATATCCTGTCCACTCTGAAATCCACATTGGTGGGTCCAAGATAAACTAGAGAAGAGAGCAGACCCATGCTGGTAGCTCTCTTAAAACCACCCCATCTGAAGGGGACTACCCACCACATTACTCGATGCAACAAGTGGTGGAGGAGTACCAGAACGAACTGAACAGGCGAGACCAGCAGCTGGTCAGGCTTCAGCGAGAACTCCATGAGGTGAGAACTCGCATGAATCGACGGCACTCACCAGGAGTTCAGTCAGACCACCAACGGTCCAACAAAGACCTAGGTAAAGACCTTGATCGCCCTCAAGCTAGTCATAGCACAAGGAGGGAACCTTGACTTGAGCAGCGAGATGAGACCCTGGATAGGAGTCACATCTCAAGCTCAAAAAGGGGAGGCAAGGACAGACACAAACGACCAGCAACACTCATGGACCAGTAGTACAGCCTCAAAAGCAGCAACGTCAGGCTGGCCAGGAGCTTAGACATGATGACGAGAAAGAAGAACTCAAGCAGTGGCTGCACCTCTAGCTTGAAGAGAGGTTATAGCTGACCACGGGAAGGTCAGCCAAAGATGTTGCTCGGAGGGTGCTGGAACAGATATTAGCCTCACTATTCACAAGAGAGGTGGATGGAGTGGATCCACCCAAGAAGTTTCAGACACCAAAATTCAGTCTCTATAACGGATAGACCAACCCTTTGGGTCACAAACAACATTTCAGACATGTGACGACCCTCTGGAATAGGAACGATGCCCTAATGTGCAGAATATTCCCCTCCAACTTGGGTGAGGTAACGCTACACTGGTTTGACAAACTACTCGCTGGGTCAGTTGAGAGCTAAAAATAATTGGCCGAGCTATTTGCAACGAGGTTCATAACAAACAACAGACAGTCCAGGGAGATTGATTCCCTCCTCAACTTAAGAAAGGCAGAGAACGAAAGCCTAAGGTGTTATGCTCGGCGCAATTGGAAAACATTTAATGACATTGATGATTGTAATGAGTAGCTTGCTGTGGCATCTTTCAAGCTCGGGCTGGACAAAACCCACAAGTTGAGGCACTCCCTAACCAAGAGGTCGGCTCAGGGAATGGCTGATCTAATGCTGCAAATAGAGCAATATCAAAGGTTAAAGACGACATGGGGAAACGGTCAATGGGACGCCTGCCCAAGCTGAACAGAAAGAAACCCAAGCAGAAAAGAAGGAAGGCAAAAGGGCCAAATGGAAATCTGAAAGGGAAAGGGAACGCGAGGTGCCAAATGGCATTGATGAGGTAGCTAATACAGTATTCAAGGAGCCTATTCACAAGCACCTTCATTAGATTAAGAACAAGCCTTGGTTTGTCTGGCCTCCAAAGATGCTCACTAACCCGAGCAAGAGGAACGAGAAGAAACACTACTCCTATCATAGAGAGCCCAAACACTTTATAGATCATTACCGAACATTCAGAAGGTTCCTAGATGATCAGGTTAAAGCTGGGAACCTCGGGCAATACATTAATAAGGAAATGACACGAGATGTGTAACACACAATTTCTCAGGCCGAGCAAGGGACAAGGCCGAAGGAACTAGCTGGTGTGATTAGCGTCATACACATAACCCCCAGGACTGAGACATCGAATGAAATAAGGAATGAAAATCGGGAAGCAGCACATAAACGAGAGGTTATGCAGACCAAGCTCGGGTAAAATAGTCCAAGCAAAAGGAAGAGCTCGGGTAGCGAATATTCGGTAGGAGACCTGACTTTCACATATGCCGATATAGAGGGGGTCGAACACCTTCACAATGACGCACTTGTCATAACTCTTCAGATTATGAGATATGACGTCAAGCGCATCGTAGTTGATCAGGGGAGCTCGATAGAGGTAGTGTACGCCGATATTTTTTTCAAATTAAGACACAAAAAGGAGGATTTGCAGAAGTGCTACACCCCTTTAGTTGAGTCCAATGGGCAATCGATCCTTCCCATGAGACGGATCACACAGCCGGTCAAGGCGGGAACACAAGCTAAGAGCATTGAGTTTCTAGTAGTAAACGTGCCCTCTCCATACAGTGCCATAATGGGGAGGACATGGCTTCACCGGCTGAAAGCTATCCCCTCAGCGTATCACCAGGTCCTCAAGTTTCCAACCTCAAGAGGCATAGAGACGGTTATGGGGGACTAAACTGTAGCCAAGCAGTGCTTTATGACCACTATCCTAGAAAAGGCGAGTTCGTCCAAAGATGAACAGGTTTGCGTGATGGAAATGCATGACAAACTGCTTTTGGAGGATGTTGGGAGAGTACCGATGGAAAAAAGTCTCCACTAAAGAAGGTCGTGCTGGGTGAAGACAATCCAAATTGTTTCTTCTTGCTCGGCTCAAGTATGGTCGGGTAAAAGGAAACCAACCTGGTGGACTTTCTTAGTCCGAACGTGGAGGTATTTGCTTGGACGTCATATGAGATGCTAGGCATTGATCCCAATGTGATGTATCACAAGTTGAGTGTTGACCCAACGCATAAGCTAGCCGTCCAGCGTGGGAGGAGGTCCTCGGCCCAACACCTAGAAGCCGTACTAGAGGAAGTAGAGAAGCTGCTAGAGGTAGGAGTAATTAATGAAGTACAGTACCCTATTTAGCTATCCAATACTGTCGTCGTCAAAAAGAAGAATAGGAAATAGAGGGTTTATGTGGACTGCACTGACCTGAACAAAGCCTGTCCGAAGAACTCATTCCCACTACCTAAGATTGATTAATTACTAAACTCTGCGCGGGTCATGGAAGGATGAGCTTTTTGGATGCTTACCGAGGTTACTACCAGATCGCTTTGAGTTCGAACGATCAAGAGAAGACCAGTTTTATCACCCCACGAGGATCATACTATTACAAGGTAATGCCCTTCGGCCTGAAGAACACTGGGGCAACTTACCAAAGGCTGGTCACCAAGATATTCTAACCTCTGTTGGGTCAGAACATTGAAGTTTACATAAATGACATGGTGGTCAAGACTGAGCAGCAACACAGTCATTTGGCTGACCTGAACAATATCTTCAAGGTATTAAGAACTTATAAGTTGAGGCTTAATGCGTCGAAGTGCGCTTTAGGGGTGCAATCGGGAATGTTCTTAGGGCACTTAGTAACCAGACGAGGAATCGAAGCCGATCTTGACCATATAGCAACAATACATAACATATAACTCCCAAAAATAGTGAGAGAAATACAAAGGCTAATGGGGATGGCAGCAGCTTTGAATAGGTTTATTAGTCGGCCATCAGATAAGTGCCATAACTTCTTTCAGTTATTGAAAAAGGGCAAAAAAAATTTATCTAAGGGGAGGAGTGTGCTCAAACGCTCCAAAGATGGAAAGAGTACCTAAGCATGACTCCTCTTCTCTCTAAGCCTCTACTTGGGGAAGAGTTATACGTGTACCTTACAGTTTCAAAACACTCAGCTAGCGCGGTCCTGCTCAGGCTAGATGCGGCTGAGCAATTTTTGATCTACTATGTTAGCCGCACCTTTCTCGATGCTGAGACCGGATACTTTCCGTTGGAAAAGCTAGCACTTGCTTTAATCATGATGGCATCCCAAATGCTAGCGCATTACTTTCAAGCACACAAAATCATAGTCCTGACCGCACACCCGCTCACAGCGTTGCTGTGCAGGGCCGATGTCTTAGGGAGAATTACAAAATGGGGAGTCAAGCTTAAGGAGTACGATATTGAGTTCAGACCAAGAGCTGTAATCAAGGGACAGGTCTTTACGGGCTTCATTGCAGAATTCTCTAGACAAAGTATGTTGATCAGCTCGGACCCAACCATACTCGAGTCCGAGCTTATAGGGAAGGACGACTGTGCAGGAGAATAATAGGGGAATCCAAAGCATCTAAAGCAAAAGTTTAGAAGTGGAAGCTGTACACCGATGGCGCTTCGAACCACAAAGGCTTTAGAGCAAGAGTGGTTCTCATGTCTTCAGAAGGATCCATGACTGAACACTCCATTAGATTGGGATTTTCATCCTCTAATAATAAAGTCGACTACGAAGCGTTGTTGGTCGGCCTCAGATGCACCGAGCTATTAGGCATCAAAAAGTTAAATGTTTTTTGCGATTCTCAGCTAGTGATAAATCAATTGATTGGGAAGTATAATGCCCGAGATGACATGATAACTGCTTACCTTTCCATAACACTTAAGCTGGTTAAGGGATTCGAAGAAGTGTAGATCGAGCAGATCAACAGAGAAGGGAATTCCCATGCTAATGCCCTGGCAGCGTTAGCTTTGACAACCAAGCTCGAGCTAAAAAGGACGGTGGAAGTATAAAAATAGGAAACCTCAAGCATCGAAATGGCAGCACGACAGGTCTGTGCCATAGAGGACAACCAGGAACCTAGTTGAATGGATCTCATCATTAGATTTCTCGACGACGGTCAACTTCTTGGAGATAAGAAGGAAGCACACAAAGTCATGCATAAAAACTGCACTATTTTAGCTATTCCTTAAAGGTCAATTGTATAGGAGAACTTTCTCGGGGCCTTACCTACTTTGCGTTCACCCAAACAAAGTCCAAGATTTTTTATTTGAGCTACACGAAAGAATATATGGAGGTCATACAAGGGGGAGATCTATGGTACACAGAGCTATTAGCCAGGGCTATTTGTAGCCCTACATGCAGAAATATGCCCATGTATACTCAAAGTAGTGCGATAAGTGTCAGAAGTATGCATCCCTGCACAGGCAACCTGTCGAGGATCTTAGCCCGATCACGAGCCCATGACCTTTTGCACAGTGAGGACTGGACATTGTTGGCCTATTATCTAGGGTACCCAACAATAAAAAGTTTCTAATTGTAGCAACAAATTATTTCTCAAAATGAGTTGAGGCTGAGCCCTTGGCCAATATTAGAGACGTGGACGCTAAGAAATTTGTATGAAAGAACATCATCACCAGGTTTGGTATTCCGCGTGCCATAGTTGTAGATAATGGAAAGCAATTCGATAGTAACTTATTCAAGACCTTTTTCTCGGGCTTGGGAATAAAAAATTATTTCTCCACACCCTCATTCCCTCAAAGTAATGGCCAAGCTGAGATCTCGAACAAAACACTCCAATTAGGACGAAAAAGGAGACTGGAGAAAGCCAAGGGAAAATTGGTGGACAAGCTTCATTCGGTGTTGTGGACCTACCGAACAACTTTGAGGAGTTCAACAAGGGAAACACCATTTTCCATGGCCTATGACTTGGAAGCAGTAATCCCCCTGGAAGTAGGGCTACCTACCATCAGAACTGAAACTTTCGAGTTTGGAAACAACAGTCTCAGTATTGCCCGGGACTTGGATCTAGCCTAGGAAAGGAGGAAACGAGCTCTGGTCAAACTCGCAACCTACCACCAACAGCTTTCGAAGTTCTATAACAGGCGAGTCAACCATAGGAATTTCCAGGTTGGCGATCTAGTGCTCAAGAAGGTCCTTCTCAATACAAAGGATCCCCTTGATGGCAAATTAGGTCCAACCTGGGTGGGTTCATATAGGGTCACATCAATCGCAAGCATGAGAGCATACAGACTTGAAGACTTGGATGGAAAACAGATACTAAGGCCTTAGAATGCTCAAAATTTATGAAAATGTTACCACGAAAGCCTTGTTTGTAAATTCCTTTTTGAATGATGAATAAAGAAACCTTTCACAGAAGCTTGATCTTGCGAGGTGTCAGCAAAAGCTCTAGCATGGCTAGGTAGAAAAAGTTCGAGTTGACCTCGAGTCAAGCCTAAGCAAGAAAATCCTAGCACAGCTAGGCAACAAAAGTCCCAGTTGGACTCAAGTCAAACATGCGCAAGAAAGTCCTAGCGTGGCTAGGCACCAAAAGTTTTAGTTGACTTCGAGTCAAGTTTAGGCAGAAAGCAAGATAAGAAAAAATACCTACATGGTAATTTTAAGATTTCTATATCTTCTGTTGAGATATCTTCAGCTAGGCACCAAGTGCTCGGTTGATCTCAAAAGGGTGATTGGGCCAAGATACAAGGCCTGGCTCGGCTAGGCACCAAGTGCTCGACTGATCTCAGAGGGTTACCACTGGGCCAAGGTATCCTAGCTCGGCTAGGTACAAGACCTATCTCAGCTAGGCACCAAGTGTTCAGGTGATCTTAGAGGGTCACCATTGGGTCAAAGCATCCTAGCTCGGGTAGATACAAGACCTAGCTTGGCTAGGCACCAAGTGCTCGGCTGATCTCAGAGGGTTATCACTAGGCCAGGTATAGCTCAGCTAGATACAAGACCTAGCTCGGCTAGGCATCAAGTGCTTGAATGATCTCAAAATATCACTAATGAGCACAAAATATCCTAGCACGGCTATATATATGTATAATTAAGGTAAGCCAAACTCATAAGAATGGGACGAGGCCGTGTGTCACATACTTGCATCAAAATTAAAAGTAAAGCGAGAGCAGCAAGGCATTGATTAGAAATTAAACAAAAACACTTCATCTCATTAATAATAAATTGAAGTACAAAGGATGGGGCATGCCGACCTCACAAGTGGAAGGAGGTCGAGTAATGCAAACTTCGAAGCAAAAAAAAAAAGAAACATTTGATAAAACAAAAACAAATCTAACTCTTAAATCTAAGCTTCAGTTGGGATGTTGGCTTGGCTGGTCTCCCCTGGAGCAAGAATCTCCCCAGTCACCCCCCTCTTCGGTCGCGGCCTCTAGCACGGGACCCGCAGCTTTGATAACCCTGCCCTCTTGATCCAGCTCATCGTCATCCAGGGTAAGATCTACAGGGGCGTTGAGATCAGTTGCATGAGGTTTCAGCTAAAACGGCTTTAATTCCTCGAAAGCATCCTGATTCCCAATCTACTCGGGAGGAAGGGAAGGAATGTGTTCTTGCTTGGAGGGAGGGGAAGAGAATTTTCTTGTCCTGGCAAAGCCATGGCAGTAGTGGTGATGGGCAAGACCTCTACGACATGTCCGGGAGGAAGTGCCTGCCCAAGAAGGTAAGCCATAGCCGTTGGGAAAGGCAATGACGGTTGGAGCTAGGGAACAGTTCTGTGTAATTCGAAGTCCTCGGTAATAGCTGCGGCATTGAGCACGGCATCCCAGCCCATCTTAAAGAGGGGTTTCTATAGGGTGAGCACTTGAGCCTCGTACTCATCCTCGGCCTTGTTATACCTAGCGGCCCACTGTTCTTTCGCTCCATGGGCGGAGGAGAGCTCAAGCTCAACTTAATCCTTCTGAAGCTCATCCTTGCTTTTTAGCATAGAGGAAAGATTTTCCTCGTGCTCCTTCACGATGTCCAACACGGAGGTTAAGAAAAGCTCGGCAGCGTCCTTTGCCTTCAACACCTCCCCAAGCTGAGCATAAAGGATCTTGTTATTCTTCTTCATCTTGAGCACCTCCACGTGCATGAGATCGTATCTCTCCCTCAGCCTGTTGCATCGTTCGGCAGCCTCCATTTCCATTTACAGACCCTACGTGATCTAATAATGTTTAGCTACATGTAAGAAATAAACCACAAGTTATTGAGGCACGAGAAGTTACCACAACTATGTGTTGTGCGGCTTGCTTGGCAAGTGAGGCATCTGGGAAGGCCTCGTATTCCACCTTGTTTCTGAGAAGGCAAAGACTCTTTGCCAGTGCCCACGCCGCATGGTGGTTTTCCTACGCAAAACCCTGTGCGGTGAGAGGCTTGCCACGGTACGCCGGGGTGAAAGTGAGTACCTTAGGAGCTCGAGTTACCTCCAAAGTTGTGGTCAGCATAAGCGGTGGTAGGTTAGCTTAAGTACGCCTACGGACCTGTCGCTCGGCCACCTTTGTTGTGGTGACCCTCCTCTTCTAAGTAGGTGCTGTAGAAAGCTGGGGAAGGGAAGTGGCCCGAAGAGGAATGAGAAATGAGGATGAGGTGCTGGACTAAATGAGAGGGCCCCTCCCCCCGCCTGTGGAGACGGCGTCTTGGTGGTAGTGTTCAGAGCAAATAAGGGCGGGAGCTTCCCAATGAGAGCACTCACGAGATTGCGCTAGGGCATCCTGCCTTTGTCTCGGGATGAGCTTGATTGGCTAGATGATGGCCTGGATGTTGTTTTAGAAGGAGATGTTCTGCTACTTGGAGTGGCGGCATCCTGAGCATCCGCGATTTGTTCGTCCTCTATGGGGACGAGATAGTGTCTGAGCTCTTCAGGCCAGATGGGGACGCCGTTGAATAGCCTTGAGAATCGACGCATGGCGTGGTCCCAATCAAGCACTCGTCTTAAGTAATCAAAGTTAATCATGTCGTCCCTCATGTCCTTTTTGTCTCGAGCAGCAGATGTGTTACAATAGGCACCTGAAAAGAAACATATTAGTATCGAGCAGGTGATTAAAACAGTATCAAGAGAATCTAAAAGGATACACAAAGGAAAGGAGCTTGGGTACCTGGGGATCCTGGTCTGGTCGGACAAAGCCGTGCATGGGGATCTTGAATGCCAAGCCCAAGCTGCCAATTGCCCCCGACCACTATGAAGTCTTGAAGGCCGCCCTTATGGGAGTTCTTGAGCTCGAGAACAATGTTCTGATTGTCTTCGGCTTTGATGTAGTATTTGCTCAGGCCCTTAGTTGTCTAGGAGATGGTGTAGCAATATTGAGTCTCCCGAACACCGAGGTCGATGCCCATATAACAATTTAATAGAGCTACCCCTATCAATATCGAGAAGAAATTGGGGGTAAGTTGTGTCAGGCACAACCGGTAAAAGGAGAGAGCCTCCCTTATAATGCTCGAGAGAGGGAACTCTATCCTAAACTCCAAGAGAACCATAAGAGGAAAAATGACCGATCTAGGCTCCCCGGTAGTCAAGGTCTCCTCACTGGTAGCTTGGCATATGCTAACATCACTAGGGATAGACAGAGCTCTGCAGAGCTCGGCCAAAGCCTCAAGAGTGTCAACATATTGCGCGAGACGCCCCATTTCGTCTTTAAAAAAACAAAATGAGCATACTAATCTTCTAAATACGAGCATCCGTGTGGATTCCAATGTATTTGTGTATTCGTATATACGTACATATATTACATGCGAAGAATGTGTAAATATATATTTGCATATATTTATACACGCTCTCTTATATATATAAAATATGTATATACGAACACCTAGGACCGCCACCACCGGAGGCAGCGGCAACGGAACCAAGTCAATGGGGGCCATGGGATGATTTCCAAATATTCGGGGGGCGCGAAGGTGTTTTCAACTTCATGAAAAGCCGTCGGCGACAGTAAAGTTGGCGCAGCGGCGATGGTGTAGTGACAGTAATAGAAAGAAATGAAAAGAGGAGTAGAGTACCTTGGTAGATTCAGGAAAGACGATGCTTCTTGCCGGAGAAGAGGGAAAACGGTTGCCGAAGAGTCGTTGGAGTTGCGTAGAAGATTGCCAAAAGTTGAGAAGAGGAAGAGAGTTCGTAAAAAGTAGAGAATGAGGGGTCTCATCCCTTTTATACTCTTTCCCTTCCCATTCTTTTCGATTCAAACGAAGCACCATGGGGCACCGGTGATTGCTCTTAGGGCTCTATGCACCGAAGGCATTAAATGCTAATTTAATGATTGCTACGCAAAACAATCCGAGCTGCTGAATTAAGGCAACCCCAGAACAAATAAGGCACCCAGCTCCGTATATCCGAGCAACAACAAGAGAAATTTGTACCCACTGAGCAAAAATATAGTGCTAAAATCATGAGCGTCGAGCTCCAAACCGTCTTAAAACCTAATAATAAACATTTATGGAAAATGACAGCCAACATTCCTGCGCCCAAGGTACAGCTAATGACATACACAATTAATGCGCATTCAATGCACGCATTCAACGTGGTGTTGAACAAATAGAGGACTTCCACATGGCGGGAATGGAAGTTGGCGTACAATTGGAGCAGGTAGCAATATGTCAGCGAAACTTACTTAATAAGCTCCCGTACAAGAGATCAGTCAACTCATCACCTCCTAGTAGCTCGAGGAGCCGAGCAACAGTGAGATGATAGGGTTAATTGAGAGAGGTTAAATTCTGAACAGGACCACCTGACTGCCTCATGGGAATCCGTACAGCCTTACAGCGCCATGCCACAATGCATGACTTTGGTTATGTCCACCCTAGCTTGGCGAGAGGGCTGAGCATAAGAGGATACCCCCGAGCTGTCGAGTGCTCAAAAGGGTGAGGTCGGACACGGTCATGAAACCCGATCCAGAAGAGAGGGTGCTCGGCACTTTCCACTGAGTGACATCTTCTGAGACACCACGAAACCCGAGGTCTTGGGCTTGATACATTATAATCAGTGCCCACAATACACGTCTCATAAGGTGGCACTCAAGATAAGAGATTGGTAGCAGTTAAACCAACTCTAGGGCTAGGATGTCAGGGATGATTAACCAAACCAAAACTAGGTCTGGGTATCGATGGACAGTTTGGCATAACAAAAAGAACTTACAAAAAGATTTAAATGATAGCAATAATAAATCACTATCAGATTAACAGCTGAATCTGAATCAGAGAGAAGACAACCTGACCTACTCGGGTCAGGTCGGACCCCTCAAACGGGTTAAGTATATTTTTTTCTATAAATAGCTAGCACTCTAGAAAGTGAAAATATGCACTCTAATTCACTAGGAAAAATTCTGCTAATTTGTTCTCTTTAGCTTTAAGCCCTTATCTAACTTCACCATCGGAGGGTCCACCGATAAAAATCACCGGCAGGCATCTCACCCCCTTTTCTTGTGTAGAAATGTGTGGAATCTACCCAAGACTGCTCAGCCAGCCTGGACGGGAACAGTAGATTCCTATTTTAATCCTTTACAAATGCTTTTCTAAAGAATGCTTTGAATGTGTGTTTTATTGACTTGATATTGAAGAATTTCTCTTATATAAGCCCTTGGATGAAAAGTATCCATTGGAGGTGGTGGAGGCTTTAAATGCTAATAAATTCTAAGAATGTACAATTGAAAAACCTTTCTTGTGCGAAAATTTGAGTTCTTCCAAAAGGTGTTGACACTTTAGGGAAATGTATTGACACAGTTGATGTGCTCTATTGATTTTACCAAAAGCTATCATCATAGTTTGGAAAAGTGTTGACCCTTTGGTCTGGCTAGATTTTCTTTGTCAAAAAATTTCTATACATTGAGAAAAAAGTTTTGACACTTTCATTCTTTCCTAAAATGACTCAAACAGTCAGTTAAAAGGTATTGGCATTCTAGACAAATTAACTGAAAGGATACAGGCATTGGAAAAATGTGTTGACACTTTTTATGTTTGTGCCGACACTCTATGTTTAATCTATAAGAAAGTTCTATTTGAGTTTGGGCACTTGTTGTTTTTGAAAGAGATATGACTAAGAATTTGATCGAAAAGATG
>JAOTRH010105050.1:0-15675 GCA_034768845.1 Heliamphora exappendiculata | reverse complement strand
CTCGGCACATAGGTGAAGATTACTAATTCAAAGCATGGTATTAGCTTCTCTAGCTCCTGATGGTAGAGAATCAGCGTCATATCCCTGACCTTCCATTCTCCTCGTGCTTGTGAGACCACCAGTGCTGAATCCTCAATGACTTCCAGCTTTCTTGCCCCTAGTTCTAATGCTGCTTCTAACTCGGCTAAGCATGCTTCATACTCAGCCTGATTGTTGGTTACTTCGAAGTTGAGCTTCAATGACAAGGGGACATGTGAGTCGTCAAGGGCGACAAGGACACTATTCCTCCTGTTTTCATCATCGAATTCGCCTAAGATTAGGCGGGGTCAAATTGGGGTGTTTACAGCTTGGTCAAATTGGGATGTCCGCGGTTGCCCCTCTTTGATAGAGCTTGCAACAACTCGTGATGCAAGTAAATGTCAAAGCTCTAGAGACAAACTGATTGAACAAGTCGCCAATCTTAGGCATAAACAAAACATGTAGAAAAGCATGGTCAAACCCAAATTTCTATCGAGCTTCCTACGTATCCCATTGCAAGGGATTAGATTGGTCGTAATTCATAGGGCAATGCATACGATCCAAAACATAGTTTAGATACAAGGTGCGATGCAAAACATAGGAACTTTAAAAGGTCGAGTTAGGACATGAAGAAGTAATCAACAATCTAAAGCTTTAAGAACTCCACTGGAGGTGCCTAGGAAGCAGGCCATAGGGTGCTTGGAACACTAGGGCTTAACAAACTTAAGAATCATCCCATGATCTTAGGACCTAGACAACGCTTCGCATATGACTAAGGCTTGAAAGAGAGCGATGCCTAGTCCTCTAAAGCTTGGGAAAATCTAAGGATCGTCTCATGAATGTAGAACCTAGACAATACTTCACATATGACCAGGGTTAGAGAAGAAAGGGATGCTTAGTCCTCTAGAGCTCGAAAAAAACCTAAGGATCATCTCACGAACTTAGGACCTAGACAACGCTTTGCATCTGACTAGGGTTTTAGAAGAGATGGATGCCTAGTCCTCTTGGTCTTGGGAAAAGAGGGATGCCTAGTCCTCTAGGGCTTAGAAAAAGGGATGCCTAATCCTCTAGGGCTTGGAAAAGAGGGATGCCTAGTTCTCTAGGGCTTGGAAAAGGATGATGCCTAGTCCTCTAGGGCTTGGAAAAACCTAAGAATCATTTTACGAACTTAGGACCTAGACAATACTTCGTATATGACTAAGGTTTTAAACGAGGGTGATGCCTAGTCCTATAGATCTTGGGAAAAAGGGATGCCTATTCCTGTAGAGTTTGAAAAAGAGGGATGCCTAGTCCTCTAGGGCTTGGGACCTAAGGATTGTCTTAATAAATTAGGACCTGGACAATACATCACATATAACTAGGGTTTGAAAGAGGGAAAGAGAACTCGGTGCGCATGAAAACATTTGCTGCTTCCTTCTTTTCTGCTTTTCTCTTTCATTTATTGTATATGGAGGCATGTGTGCCTATTTCATTACTTGGGCCTGCGTGACACTTAATGCACTACCCATGTATACATTACTATTTTGATTGGGACATGCCTTCATGCCTTTAGATTACATTATGTTCATTGTGGATTCTTGTCTTTTTTCATACATATGAAAACATGTTTTCGATTACTCGAATCTTTTATTATGCATAATGTATGCTTGTGAGCTGAATACTTGCCCTATGACCCCATTTTTGTGTTGCGAGTTGCTTACAGGTTCTTGCAAGGATGCTAGCAAGAAAGGGAAATGATTTTAAATTTTTTTATAGGAAATAGGTTGTGGTTATGAGGAAAAATCTCGCAGTCATGATGTTTGAAAGGTTTACAACTTAGAAGATTGGAGTTCATGGCAATGAAGTTTGATGGCGGAGTTTTTAGCGCGAAAAACAGAGCTAATTTTGTGGTCCTCTCTCCTTTTGGGCTCTATAAAAGGGAATCCATTTGTTCTGATCCCACTGCCTGAGATATTTTTCGTTCTCCTTATCTCTTTATGGCTTAATCTTTCAAAAAACCCCTTTTGTCATGGTTGAACGAGTTCTCTTAGGTTAAATGCAAGAACTTGGTCAATTTTAGCTTAAATGCACTATTCTCCTTCAAGACCATGAGAGTCGATTGCCATCTTCTAAGAGGAGCTACCTAACTTTGGGTTCCCAATGTGCACGTGTTTTGTTTCGGATATGAGGAGCTGTATTCGACAGTAGAAGACTTTTTCGCTATTATTGATCTCATCTTGGGACAGAGTCATAGTTCTTACTCCATTTTTGAGTCCTAAGGAGTGGTTAATGCAGCCCCGTAGCTACTCTAAACGTGAGGCTTCGCTTGTCACCCATGATGGAGTTCTTGATGTGGCTTGAATCATTGATAGATTTCAACCCCTTCATCTCTAGCGTCGTTATGCTCTTTGTATATGTTTACTGGTCCGTTTTCTTCAAGGGTCTTCTGATGGATGGGCTAGCTTTTCTTTGGTGGATGTAGCTTAACAGATTCATGAGGGTTGGGATCCCGTTCCATTAGTTCTTACCGAGACGCTCCTGTTGGAGACAAGACTGCCAAGATCTTTATTTTTGCTAACGATTAACGAAAAAAATTAACTGGACGGACAATCGCCAAAATGGACTCCAGATAAAACTTTTAATGACGAACGATCAAATAAAACCCGTGCACCCAAAGTTAGTTTAGATAAATACCTTCTTACCGATAGAATCTTCAACTACGATTTGAATATGAGTTGAAGCTCTTGTTAGATCTTCTACTGTATTTCTTTGTGCAATTCCCGGATATAGTGTGGGCTCTAATCTTTTAAGAACCTCTTACTAACAGAACCAGAATAGTTTTAGTCTTAGAAGACAAGTTATGAAACTAGTTCAACCTACCCGCATACATATAGGGTTACAGCAGGGACCTAGTGAGTAATTATGAGTAAAACTTCTAATGGAACACAGACACGTATCAACGGTTTCTGTAATTATGCAAACCTCATATCGGTAACTGTAATTATGGAAAACCAGCAGTGGTTTCTACAATTTTCATAAAACACTGAATTACTGTTCACACCCCTAAATAACTATAATTGCACTCTGACCCATAATCTCAAGACCATATAGTATTGAGCTCCTGTTATTAAATGCTTACCATTTCTCCTCACGTTAAGATTCCTGATACCCGCCAATTAAATTTAATTTAATCGGTATCTTGATATTTCTTAAGCCCTTCTGCTTAACTTATTTGACTGCCAATAATTAAATTCACTTGCAGGGTTTGGCCCGGTCAAAACTTATAAGCTTTCTTAAGGGGGTATCGTCAATTCTGATCTTTCGGGATGTGAATTTCGTCAATAACTAATATTCGCCATATAACTAATATCGCTATCTCACTGGGAATATAGACTCATATAAGATCGTACCCTCTAATGAATCAAAATAACGAATATTAAATATACACAAATCAATAATTATTTCAGAATTAAGAGGATAAGCACTATTTATAAAAATCTTAGAGTGCGAATTAATTTATATAGTCAGTATAAAATTAATTACCCCAAATGATCCGTTCAATATGCACAAAATGTACAGGCATAGAAAGTCGAAATAATAGATGACGCTATTATCTATTCCCCGCAACCAAGACAGACCTACAAAAACTCTATACCACAGTCGTACCGATAGTATGCCCATTTCCATCTAAATTGTGGACATAAAACTTATATTATGCAAAAACCTAAAATTTGATCTTCTGTGTGTAAGCCTACTCTACACACCAGATTAAATATTATACAGAATATTGGACATCCATGCATAATAAAGAAATGATATGCATACATTGCTCATAAAGATTCTTGTAAAATAAAAAATTAATTTTATTAAAATTAAATTAAATACTAAAAACATGATTTTTAGTGTACCAACCCTAACAGCTCCTTAGCCTTGATGCAGTCCATACTGAGGGTGCCCCTTGCTTCTTGGGTAGTGCTTTACTACTACAAGTATTCACTCAATTCTTCTTTTTCTGTATTCTTCTCTATCTTTTTACTCAGCTTTTCATTTTTTGTTTCTCTCTATCTTTTTCCACTCAACTCTCTTTTTTCTGTATTTCTCTCGATCTTTTTTTTACTCTGCTCCCCTTTTCTGTATCTCTCTATTTTTTTTTGCTTAGCTCTCCTTTTCCTTTATTTCTCCCAGGTTTGCTAATGAAGAAAGTGAACTTGTTGGAGAAGCCCATATCTGGTTACTGCAACGTGAAGTTATTCATCCATTGTCGAGCTTATCGCCTTTGCTCTACTGAAGCTGCTTAGAAGAACTGGGGAAGACATTTCCTAGCTATGCCCTTTGGCTAAAGATTTCTCTTATGACTACTGCCACTGTGGGTCACTCGGGGGTTCTATTGGTCAGCTTTGAAGCTGGCCACTTTCTATCATCCATATCACATTCTTTGTCAATTTGGGTATACTCATATCAGACCTGACACTGCTGTGAGCCATATGTAGAGTTCTGCACATCGTGTCCCATTCTTAGGTTAGTACCAGCGGGCCTGGTTTTCTTGACTGAGGATTCTAGTCGGCAAAAAGTTTAACAAAATGCTTTTTTGAGGATTACAAGGCTTGGCTTGGGATAGAATTAGAGCGTAGTGCAAGGCAGGGAGGAGACACAAAGAGGAGACGGACTTGACTTTACTTCATTGTACCTCAATATTTTGTTTTCTTTCTTTTTTTTTTCTTTTTTTTTTGCTTTTTTGGATGAGACTTGTGAGCCTCTCTTGTTTTTATGAACCAACTGAATCAGTAAAACTTTTTAATGAAAGTTTCTCCGCTTCTAGTTTGTGATGATTTCTGAAACTGTTCCTTAGATTTTTGTTTTTGTAGTATAACTAATTTATTAGAAATACTTAGAGTAAGCATTTGCATTGAACAATTACTTGAAACATGATTATAGAGGAGAGCTCCGGATAAAGGTTTGGGCCGAACTTCTGATAAAAGCTGCTTATGTATCCTAAAGAAGGAAATCAGGCCATAACGTAGTTCGAGGCTTGGGTTGCACTCTAGTATTGACACTCTCCTTTTCATTGTCCTAACTTTTGCCAAGGTCATCAGTTTGAATTTTTGGCCTTGCAGGCTGCTCTAACTTTTGCCTTGGCCGCTTTACAGTTTTCAACCCAACAAGCTTTTCTCTTTATTTATATTTTTCTCTCAAGGATAAAACCTTTTAAGCTAATCCGAGTTGATTGGCGTGGAAAAGACATCCCCATCCAGATTTATATGAATAACGAGTCCTTCTGACATTAAGGTTTTAATAAGATAAGGCCAAGCCCAATTAGGTTTAAACTTGCCCCTTGGATCGAAGATCGGGGCCGAGAACCAAATCACCTTCTTTTAAATTCTGAGACTTAAACTTCTTGTTAAATGCCTGAGTTATTCTCCTCTAATACCTTTGAATAATGCTATGAGTCTCCTTTATCAAACAAAAGCAACTCTTCAAACCTATCCCTCTACCAATCTAATTCTGAAATTTTGCTTTCGGCTATTATCCTTAAGGTCAGAATCTCCAGTTCTATGGGTAAGACTGCTTCCATCCCATATACCAATGCATATGGCATCGCTCTAGTGGAAGTCCTGATCGACACTCAGTATCCCTAAAGTGTAAATGATAGCTTTTCTAGCCAGTCCTTTCTGCCCTCTATCGCCTTTTGTAGGATCTTCTTCACATTCTTATTTGCATCTTTCATGGCTCTATTGGTTTGCGGTCTATGTGGCGAAGATTTATGAGCGGTCATTCGGTACTCATCCAAGAGATCAAAATATTTTTCCTTGGAGGCGAGAACCATTATCATAAATTATCTCGTTCGAGACCTCGTACCGACAGATAAGATTCTCCTTAATGAACTTGGCTTCCTAGTAGGACGCATCTTCGACTTACTTCATGAAGCAGTCAATTGCTACAAGGATAAACTCATGTTCGTTTGATCCCTTAGGTGTGATCGTTCCCATCACGTCAATCCCCTAAATTTAGAATGGCCAAGGTGATGTCATGTTACAGAGCTGAGATGGTGGCACATACATGAGGTTCGCGTGAACTTGACATCTCCAGCATCTGTTTCCATCATCATCCAAAAGTATCCTTGGCGCAAGATCTTCTTAGCCAGCATTATCCCACTTAAGTGAGGTCCGCAAACTCCTCTGTAAACTTCTCTCATCAACTCGTGTCCTTCCATGTCTACGTAGAGCTTACTAACTCCTAGATATCCCCACTTTTACAGTCTTCCCCATAGATCACAAACTGCGCAGTGAGTCTCCTGATAGATCATTGATTCTTCTTATTGGCTCGACTAGATACTCTGCTTTCTTAATGAAATTCCAAATGTCGTGAAACCATAGTAATCCATCATTGACCTCTTGGGTAGCAGTGATATTACCAATTGCAGATGTATCTCTTTGCTGAATCTCCAAGGGTTTCATCCTTACTCCCGGCGGTATGTCTATCATTGATCCTAGAGTAGCCAAGGTGTTAACAAACTTGTCCAGTAATCTCATAACATGGGTGAACACTACACTCTCGAAGCAAGGAATCATTAAATTGAGTTTCTCGGTGATACTGGATCAACTTTTCTTTTTTAACCTTCCACTCTCCTTTTGCTTGGGTGATAACCAAAACTGAGTCTCCTATGACCTCTAATTTTTCTTGCTCCTAGTTCCAAGGCGACTTCTAATCTGGTTAAGCAAGCTTTATACTCAGCCTGATTGTTAGTGACCTCAAAACTCAACTTAAAAGCCAAAGGGATATGGGAATCATCAGGAGTAAACAAGGTATCTCTATCCCTACCCATACTGGTTTGAAGCTCTATCGAAGTAAAAGGTCCATAGATCCTTTTTTATTCTCAACACTTGTTCATCAGGAAACTCAAACCTAGGTTCTTTTTCTCGTTCAATAGGGTGGTTGGCTAAAAATTCTGCAACGGCTCTCCCTTTCACGAATTTTCTTACGACGTACTGCAAGTCGAACTCAGCTAGCATGAGCAACCAACGGACCAACTTCCCTGTCAGTGCTAGCTTCTCAAAGAGGGTTTATCCTTGAGATCAGAGCAACTCGGTATGCTAGCATGTAATGGCGTAATTTCTTGGATGCTCAAACTAATGCTCAACAAGTCTTTTTGAAAGACCTATACCGACGTTCGCATTATGTCATCTTTTTTCTTAGGTAGTAGATAGCTCTTGGCTTTATCTTCTTGAGTGAGCATGCATCATACTGCTGAATCATTTATGGACAAATACAGTATCAAAGGATTACCGAGTTCTAGTGGTGACAGAACTGGTGGGTCTTGCAAGTACGTTGTATAGCATCAAAAGCGTCCTAGCATTGTTGATCCCATCGAAAATTAGTCCTTTCCCCAAGAGTCGAAACATGGGTTTACAAGCCGTGGTCAGTTTAGCTATAAATCGACTGATAAACTAAATTTTTCTTAGAAAGCTCCTTACGTCCTCCTAAGTTTCTGCTTGACAGCTTAGCGTTGGGATAAAAAGGGATTTGGTGTTGTACGATATCAGGATTAATTCAGTGCATAAATTTGTAGGACCATGCGAACCCATCTCTAAATTCTTTTAATAAAAGGGTTAACTGCTCACGTTCTTCTGAAGATAGCGTAGAACCAATCCTAAACTATATGCGGATCCTTTTCGTTATGAAGATTTATTAAAATAGTTTCTTCCATTACAGGTTTAGCTCACATTTTTTCTTTCATTTCAATTAAGAGTTTTAATCCTTGATAGATATCCCTCTCGAATTCATTAAAACGACGTAGTTTTGATAAAAATATCACTAGTTGAATTACCCAAAAAAAATATCACTATTTGCGACGAATTTTATTTGTTGACCCAAATCTAATTTCATCCTGCCAAATTTAAGGCTTTTGCGGCATTTTTTACAAGTCATTCGTGATCACATGCAAGGTCGTCACACAATAGTGTATCATTTCTCGACGAATTAACTTGTTGCGAAAAGCCATCTTTACATTTATCGACGAATTATCAAAAGTTGTTGGGGAAAGATCATTTTTGGCAATGAAATATGTTAGCTCCAAAACACCAAAAATCCATGTTTTTGTCACATTTTCATATTTCTTCTGGTATTCAAAACTCATTCCTTTGAAAATCACATATATATGCGTCCATCAACTTTGTAATAAACCTTAAAAGCAGATATCATGGGTTTTATCCACCAAATAAGGCTTAAATACAAAACTCATCATCTCGTGGCATTTTAAGACGATAAAAATGCATCTAATCATATATAATACCTTTTTAAAGCAAGATAGTTTAGAATCCTACCATATTGAGTTAAAAACTTGATGCTTTATGTGACGTTTCGTCCTCCGGGCACGTTAGGACATACATAAGTATAGATAAGAGAAAATTTTAGCAATTCATTCATATTTAGATATCATAAACTTTACATCATTAAGAGTTTTGAACTGATCAAAAAATACATAACGTTTACAATTTCATAAAAGATTCAACCAAAAATTACAATGAGTTAGTGGAAAAGTAAACAAAAAGAGCAAAAAGATGAACTTCAAATCCTTTAGCTAGCATTGTTGGGGTCGACCGGCTCCTACTACTCACCTTGCTCTTTAAAACCTCCTTCTTCTTCGGGTGTGACTTTCTCAAGATGTTCTTCCTCACCTGTGGCATGAATGCCATGAGCCAAAGTCCATAAGCAAACTCCCTAAACCTTCTAACCAAACTCACAACAAAATATTCTACAATACATATCATGTAACACCCAGTACAATTTATAGTCAAGGAAACAGAAAATTTTGGCATTTATGACAAGGTAAGTATGCATAAGAACATTTGCGTAAGTGCGTGATGCAAATGAATGCGATGCAACCAATTTTATTTTCTAACCCAATTTAAACTTAAGTTATTCTAGGTTCTTTCAAACCGAGGTGAACCATCATAAATCCCATAATCCCAATCACGCTGACCATGTCTACCGACCGACATAGAGCATTTCTTAAGCCGTGCGATGACTACGTAGCAGACTAAGTGTCTAGCGGGGTCATCACCGATGGCAAGGGCGTAGACAAGTCAACACTCAAGCTCTTGAATCTCAGGTCAAGGTCAAACGTGGGATCGCAAAATCTAACTCCTATTATTATGCACCCGAACTGCCTTCACCAAAAAAATATATATCATAAACAATAAGGTGCATTTAGCACTTGAGGCAAAACCATCCAAAAACAAATCTCTCGGGAGTCTCACTGCACGAGCGATGGAGGGTCTGCTCGAGCGGACAGGCGTTGTGTGGAAAAGTTCTGTTTTGTCTCGCAAGGAGGCTTTTGGATGAAAAAAAATTGGGATAACCTTTTTAGTGTAAAATGGCATGTTTTGAGAATTTTTTTGTAAATAAAATTCCATTTTTGTTTTGGTTTCCGTGGAGTTTTTATTGTTTGGAAATTGAGGCGTTACAGTTTGGGTCGCGTAGATTTGTTTTGAGACTTATTTTGATGTTGTTTTGATTATCGTCAGTTTATTTCAGTTATCATGTCGCATATTTCTTTATCATTCCCATCATCATTTGCATTCTGTTTCTGACATTGCATTTTCAATATTGTTCACGTTATCGTTTCTGTTTATCTTGTTGAATTTTCATTTCTGTTCCCATTATCATTTATGTTTATTGATTCGTTTATTTTGTTTTCGTTTTAGGCAATGTCATGGATCTGGGGTTTTGGCAACTCTTCCGATGTGCTTTAATGATACACGGCTCTGCCTCTTCGCTGTTAGGAGATCATGGATGGAGTGGGCTTCGGGGGCTTTGTTAGGGCACTGAAGGGGACCAACAATGACAAGGTTACCCTTACTGCTTTGATTAGAGATGGTGGGACACCACTAACACTTTCCACCTGCCATCATTTGAGGTGACTCTAACCCCTCTTGATTTCTCTCTCATCACCGGGATCAGGGTGGGAGGCAACCCGATTCCCTATGACCCTGATATTTGCTTGAGCCATGTAGCTCTCACCTACTTCCTCGATCACATGCCCCTGTCCATCGACAAGGGGAGCATTCGGTACACGTGGCTGAAGAAGATTTTCCTCTCTTTTGTCTACATAGAGGTCCACCACTTCAAGTGGGTGGCATGTGCATTCCTGCTCTACATGTAAGTGAGTTTATTAGACGGTGTAGAAAATTTGCTTCTAGGCTTTAGCTCATCGCATTCGTGCCATAGGTGAGTATGATGAGTTCTTTGAGAAAGTCGCCCCCGAAGAAGAAGATGAAATTGAAGAACAGCGTGGGTGGCAGGAGCCAGCAGACCCCGACAATGTTAGCTAAAGAATTAGGATTTTACCTTTGGTTATTTTTGTTTAGTTTTCACGGGCGTATTGTAATTTTTGTTAAATTTTCTGGTGATACTGTAATCGTTATGTACTTTTAATCAATTTAAAACTCTTAATGATGAAATATTTATGATATTTAAATACGAATGAATGGCTAGAATATTCCCCTTACCTATACTTATGTATGTCCCGGCGTGCCCGGATGATAGGACGTCACAAATATCGAGTTACGTAATCCATTTTGGTTCTTCATCAAACTCCTGATGCTCATATCGTTGTCAGAGATTCTCCATTGAAAGTGGGGATGGCTGGATTCGGATACTATCATTTTGGTGAGAAAGCAGATGTGACTAATGATGTGTACAAATGCTCTTTCTTTATTTATATACTAAGGTTGTCCTAAACTCGAGGTGTGTCTTTTGTTTTCCACTTTTCAACTGTTGGTACAAATCTTTTCTTTCCGATTCATTGGATGTGTGGATCCGCTTTGAACTAATCTGGGAAAGTTTAAACTTTGTCACATAGTGATGTCATGAGTCCCTTAGTGCGAAACTGTTGTTCCTAACTGCAGATTGTTTATGGCATAGTTCTACTTATCGGGTCGTTTGAAAATGTGTATTTAGTCAAACAAACCCTTTACTTAACCATTCCTATAGTCGAGGGTCTTGGTCTTCAAAACTTCATTAGATGCGACATTGACGGTGCTTTGAGTTGTAATGTTGAGGGAAGGTTACCTCACGATTCGAAGAGGCGTTAAGAGGGTTCCGTGCATTGTTTTAATCTTTCGTGAAAGCGTTGAAACCTAATAATGTACTATCCTAACGTTTGTCGTAGTCACTTACAGATCTATGGGGCCGGGTTTTGAGGATTACCGGACAAAAACATACGTAGAGTTCAATAAGGATGGTTAGCTCAATTTTATCGGTTTCAAAGAAGGTGACCATAAGGCAGTGACTAGATAAGCGTTTAGCTGAGAATTTCGAATGGTTCAAAACATAACTGGGACTAGAGTAACTTAGGGCGAAAACCAGATGGTTCAGGGATAGGTTGAATTTAGGCAAAGTGTCATAGTTAAAGCAATCATTATTGGCTCGGGTCGAGAGGTCGATTGAAGTTTAGATGCACTAGAGATAAGAAATCAGCAATTAATGAATATTACAAAGAGGATGTTTTTATGACCAATTTGTGTAGTATCAGACTTTGACAAAAGGTATGCTTAAGTAACGGGTATCCAAAATGGATATTTGCCATAAAATTACGTCGGCCTAACGTATTTCAATTCAAGCATCCAACTCAACTCCCCAGGTTGGGATTTCAAGAGTTCACAAAATTGCTTCAATCGGACATAGTATTGAAGTCAGGAATTAATGGTGGTGAAGGATTGCCTACGAATATTACTGGGTAGCATTGTTGAGGGCCGGTGCTATTAGAAAGAAACATAAGTAAGGAATTTTAACCGGTATAGGAGTTGATATAAGGGTTTGGGAAAAGAAACTCGTAAGGGTGAAGTTGCGGGATTTTAACGGTGTTTTCCTCATAACTTAAGCTACTCCTAGTGACTTATAACCTAGGGTTTAGTTAACTTGTCAGTGGTTTGATCGTCTATTAACTATCTAAGAGAGTATCGAGAATAGGGGGTTGTTTCCATTCTTAATTGTCTTCATATTTTTGGGATATTATAGATTTAGTTGGAGATTATGAGATAACTTATGATTTTGAGATAGTTTATAAAGAATTTAACAACGAAGACTTGCATTTTATTCAATATGTAGCTGGTACAAGGTTCTCAAAAAGTTTGCATAGCATACACACAACAAAAGAAAAATACAACGCCTAGCGTACTAAAGTCTAAACAAACAAATACTGATAGAAGTGACGGACAACTGCCTCGCATTCCTAAGTCACTTCATAAATGCCGTAGCAACGCCACTAGACCTCTACGTACCAAATGTTCCCTGGCCTTCTACGAGCTCTATCGGTGATGGCCACCGGTACCTCTTCATAAGTCTTCGGATCATCGAAGTTGATATTTGAGCTGCGTGGGTCAACGATCCCTCGTTTATCTCTCGGCATTGTCTTCTGCAGCCGTCGGGTCTTCACCAAATCTCTGAGTCGCTCCTTAAACCCTGGCGGTACTTTCACTCGGTATGCTATTTTGTCATGTTTTCCTAGAACCTTTATTGGACCTACAAATCAAGGGAAAGACTTTGGCTTCCACCACCTCTTTGTCCTTTCTGGGAATACTCGGGTATAAACCCACTCGCCAACATGGTAGTCCTTGGAATAGTCTTGGCAGCTCTAGTAAATTG
The DNA here is from genome assembly GCA_034768845.1 of Heliamphora exappendiculata. Taxonomy (NCBI): domain Eukaryota; kingdom Viridiplantae; phylum Streptophyta; class Magnoliopsida; order Ericales; family Sarraceniaceae; genus Heliamphora; species Heliamphora exappendiculata. The sequence continues at coordinate 3,033 of JAOTRH010105050.1, read as the reverse complement.
TTGCATCTGTCTCTTTGTCGTCCTCTTATTCGGGCGGTGGTGCCTATAGTGGATTATAAAATAAAGCGATAGCTAGCTCCACGTTCTCGTCGTCGTCCTCAAGTCCCTCCTCATCGTCTGCTCCGAAGTCCGCCTCATCCCGTACTACATCAGGTTCTTCGTTTGCTCCTACTTCCTCGACCTCTTCCTCTCCCTAAGATGGCCACTCATATGGAAACATCCATGCTAGCAAAAATACGTCTACTGGGTTTTGCTCTTCAGCGGGTTCTTCCTCTAAGTCTGAGTCCTCTGGTTCCAATGCTGCCCACTGTTCCCTAGCCGATTTTGCGTCGGATGCTATCGTAAAGAAAGAAGGATAAAGAAAATCCTAAGGTAAAAATTTTAAGTTGTTAAAATTATACGTGACAACTTAATAGTACAAACACTCTATGGAGTTTTCTATGCTACAGAACTCGCGATCTCCCATTTTCCAAGGCCTGAAAGTTTACTAAATCTAGGCTCGAATACCAATTGTGGCACCCCGTTTTCCGGGCATGTCGGGACATATATAACTATAAATAAATAACATATTCTAGCCGAATATTCATAAATGCATAAGATAACTACTACATCATTAACGGTTCGGAGATTGTTCAAAACACTTAATAATTACAGTAATCCAGGAATGTTATTAAAAGTTACATTATGTCCGTGGAAAACTAAACAAAAAGATCAAAAAGGAAACATTCTACGTCTTCAAACTACATCGTTGGGGTTGACCAGCTCCTGCCACCCTCCCCCTTCTTCAAAGTCTCCTTCCTCAACGAACACGTCTTCCTCAAATGGTCCTTCTTCTTGACCTGTGGCACGAATGCCATGAGCTAGAGCCCAGAAAAAAATTTTCTAAATCGTCTAACAAACTCACAACGAGATATTCTATAATACATATCGTATAATACCAAATGCAAAGTTAAGGGAACAAAGATATAGACAAGTTATCATTTTCAACACGATGAGCACATATAAGAACAGAAGTGTAAGTGTGTGCTGAAAATGAATACAATGCAAATGCCTAACCCCAAGTACTTTCAGAACAGTATCATGAATTCCACGCTGGGAATTACAGAGTAGACTTAATGGGATTTGACCGCTAAACATCTTCTTGCCTCGTTGCGAATGGTAAATGCTCGCTTTGGCTTCATACTTCAACCATTTTACTCAATGGCAACGGCGTGGGAAAGCCAGTTTCATCCTTATTACAACCCGTCCATCCTTATTCCAAGTTCTCTGGCCAGACTACTTGCGCACAAAACCCACCTTAAGTACAAGAATGATCCTTTGGCGTCAACCCAAAGTCTAAATTACTGAAATAAAAAGGCTAGTGACGAACCCATGGTGCCTTAACCTATTTTTCGTAATAAACCCCTTTTTCATTATAGCAACTTCCCAAATTAGTGGCAACCACAGACGCCCTAGATTCAAAACCACGGGAATATTGATTTTCATATAACCCAACCCAATCGAAAGATACGAAGGGAACTCCGATAACCCAAGATGAAATGGTGAAATGTCCATGACGTGTAATATGCCTCCCGTGTACAATTAATTATTGCATGGTATATAAACATGACATGGCACATGGTACAACTTGCTAAAGCATTTGGTACAAGCATGTGAAGCATAACCACAATTTAAGCAACATAGACTCGAACCATTGGCATGAATTCATCTCATCAAAAGCATAATTTTTATACACTAATTACTCGCAAAGTTCATATAAGGTTCACACACTCAAGTCTCATAAGTAACACACCATTCAAACACTCAGCCAATTTTAGGTACAAGTTTAATTGCTTGTTTTTAAGTTGCGACAGTGTTTCGAAACACTTAGGCATTGATTTAATTTTTGAAATGTTACAACCAATTAGATAAAAGGATTTCCTATAACTTTCATATTTATCACCAAGGTCAGTTCCTAAAGTAAAAAGGACATTTATTTTATTTTAGTAAAAATCTTTCAGCATTTTACAGAGAAAATCTTAGAAATTGAGCCTCTGTTGACCACGGTTTTGGGGTATCATTTAAAGGGATATGGATCAAATTTTTTGTGAGCTTCTAGTTCGGGGTGTCCCTTACAAGTTTTGTGCTTTGTGCTATGTTATGTTATTTCGAAAATGTTTGAGAATTTGGCCAATTTATAAAAAGGGTTCAGTCAATCTAAAAGGGTCTGCAGAGTGTATTTTTCACAAAGAATGCTCAAAACCTTTGGGGTATCATTCAATGGTATTTTGGGCTTATATTTTCTCAGTATCTATTTTAATATATTAGCTACATGTTTCATGTTTACCACCTTTGGATTTGGCTTCTAAAAAGTTAGGGTTTGGTTCTCACAAAATGTATGACAGAGAGGTAGTCAGTCACTGAACCTTAGTAGTGACTTTGGGAAGACTTTTGACCTATCAAGACTTCATAATTTTGGCTCATTTTTGGTGAAAATAAATTTATATGTATCCTCTACAAGTTCTATGTTTTGACCTAAGCTCGGTTCTCACTCTAACGTAAGGGTTTTAGGTCTGCAACTCAGAGTGGTCAAGATCTGACACTCTTTGGAAAAAATGAGATATCTGAAGTTCTACCCAACGAAATCATTTCAAACCAATTTTGCATGAAAGATAACTCAAAACTATAGATCTGAACATAAACATCACTTTAAGATTATTTTTCTACAATTAGTTATGATATTTTAAAGTTGGTGGCAGAAAGTAAGTAAGTCCAGAAAATTAGGTTACTTAGGGTTTTAGTTGTTTAGCTTATGTTGTGTACATTTTTGACATGTTTTCTTTGCATGTATGTTATAAACTCACATAAAGCAAAACTCCAGATTACACAGAAGCCATAAAACTTAAAAACATACACATGCAAGCTCATACAAAACACAATCTTGTCCTAGCAATCCACTATTTGCATCTATAACGCCTTTTTGAGTTATTTTTCATTTATTTTTCTTAGGGTTTGTTATAGAGATGGATTGAGGGGTATCTTGAGGGAGAATAT
>JAOTRH010105039.1:0-15676 GCA_034768845.1 Heliamphora exappendiculata | reverse complement strand
ATATTAAATAAATTATTTTTATTTTTTATTTACTTAATAAAAACAAATCTATATTATTTTACTTAAAATATCTATTTCACATCATTATACTATAGGTAAAAATTGTTTATTAGCTTATTGATTTATTTCTCATCGTAAATTTTTCATATTTAACGAAAATTTTTCATTATTTAGTTAAACTATCATATTTTTTAGATCCCTTACATTGAGACGAGTTGAAAAAATAAAAATTTTGCTCAAAATATAAAATAATGTTTAGAAAAAATAAAAATAAACAAAAATAAATAAATAAGCTAAATCAAATATTATTTATTTTCGTATTTAGTGAACTTTTTCATCTTTTAATAAAAAAATTTTAATTTTTGAGATTATCTCTTCCAAACGATTTGAAAAAAATAAAAAAACTTCATAAATTTTTTTAAAAAATTCAGAAAAAAAAAGTATAATAAGCACATTTTGCCGAAACAGCTACCGTGTAAGTTTGGCAAAAAGAAATAGGAGGGGTGAAGAAGCCAGAGGAAAGTGACATCGACTTACCGACCTTCGTACGGCAACGAATTTGGAGACGTTTCCCCGGGAGCCAGTGGGCAACCAATTGCAGATTTTATTCATTGGTATAATGATTCTGTTTTCGGCTAAATTAATGTAGATATTTTGTTTATTTTTGTGTTTTTTGTTTTTGATTTTTTTTTTATTTTTTTGACTTGAATAAAAATAAGCAAAATTAAATTTGGTCTTTTGACTTTTTTTTTGAATTTTTTAAATATTTTAATCAATTTTTTTTTATTTTTTTGTTCATCTCAATAAGAAAAATTAAAAAATATATAATAATTTAACTAAATAAAAAAAAAATTAAAACAAAAATAAATAAAACAAAATAAACTAATAAGCAATTATTTCAAACGGGCCAGTGACTGATTTATTTTTTGAAGTAAAAATTTCATCATTCAATTAATTATTATATTTTTTTTACTGATTTTTTCCTCAAGCCAACCTAAAAAAATAGATGTTTTAATCAAAAGATAAACAAAGGCCAAAAAATACAAATAAATCTAATAAACTAATAAATTAAATTTTATATTACTTATTTTTATTTTTAATAAATTTTTTAATCTTTTAATTAAGACTTTCTTACTTTTTCTGTTCCTCTTATTGAGACGATTTAAAAAAATAATAAAAATTTTGTTAAAAGAATAAAAAAGTAATAAAAAAATCAAAATAAGCAAGAAAAATTAAAAATGATCCCAACGGGAGCACATAAATATGTAATTTATATTCTACATTGAGTAAATTAATAAGTCCCATTTTAAGAATAGCACTTATCAAAATAATAAAAACGTGATTAGGAATTATGGCAAATGAACTTCTTAAAACGAAACTTATGCCTAATTTATCAAATTTTTAATACTCACCTAGTTAATTTCAATGAATCCTAATTCCCAAAATAAATATTATTATCAGTTCCTTTGTTTGTTTTCCAAACTAAAAATTACTGCAATACAGTTCCCTTTTTTTGTTTTGCCAATTATTCCTTCATATTAAACTATTTGATAAGTTATACGGTATGTAAAATATTAAACGAGAAGATAACTAATATCTCAAGATTATGATACTGTGGGAGATTAATTTTTTTGGATTATTTCTTATTTTATATAACCGTTAAAAATAATTATATATTATGATTAAATTATAACTAATACTATTCAATCACATCGTATAACTAATACAACCAATTCTCACCATTTATCATATTATTTTTTTTATCAGTAAAAAAAAATTTATTAATTATACAACCCAAACAAGAACAGCATGATTTTAGCTTCAAAGCACGGCAAATCCATGCCCAAACAAACATATAATCAACAAACAGTCAATAAAAAAGAGAGAAAAAACAACCCGGAGAAAGACCTAGCTTTCCTACCAAAACTAAAACAAAAATACAGACTTCAAAACTCAAAATGAACAAACGAAGAACTGGACATCCTCCACTAGAAGCTAATCTCTCAGAAAGCAAGATGATAAAACCAATCCAAAACTCAACAAAACAACACTGAAAAGTCAAGAGATCCAGCAAAACTAGCAGTGTAATCTCCACCAACTCTAGAACCAAAACAACTCTCAACTCAGCAAAGCCAGCAAAACACCGGGGCACAGCAGATGCTACCAAAGGCATTGGTTGTAACTCGCACCTCACTACTCTCTCCTTCCAAGTTCCCTCAAGATCTATAAAACTCTTTTCACCTCACAGTAGATGGATTAAGTTTTGACACTGATTTCATCTTACAAATATTGGCTACACCCTACTCCTTTTCTTCTTTCAGTCAATTCATCAAAATCCCTTCCCGCACAAACGCAACCAAAATAACATACACCCAGCTTTAATTCAGACACTAGTAGTTACTAATTAGCCATGTTAACCTCAACCCACAATGTTACCAGTTATTGCCCCACCCCTCCCTCATCTTCAGGTCAGCTTCTTCCATGGCCATGACTGTGGCTAGAATTTGCTCCTCATTGCCTTCAAAATTTAGACTCATGAGCATACCTGTTTCCTACACCAACTCAGCCTCTCTCTTATTGATATTATTTCAGTTCACAAAGTTCTGGATTGAAAGAAAGGACTGCTCTTGAGTTTGTTTGCTTTTAATCATACTTTTTCCTTTCGATTTTTTGCCTCTACCCTTGCAGTTCCATTTATCATATTCTATTGTATAACTAATATAATTCAATCCCATCTTTTATCCCATCTCTTCCAAAAAGCAAACAACGCCTATCAACAGTACAACATAAATCACTACCTACAAAATCCAGTAACCGTGCTGCATAAACCACCTTTGTAAATAACCTCACCCATGTACAAGACGAATGTGGTCCAACCATTCACCAATCACCATGTTGTGCACGAAGTTTGTTCAAAAAGGTGATGTGGGTAGATTAACCTAAAAAATATAGACCAAAGTGCCATTTGTGATGAGCATGCACCAAAACAGCTTTATACGACACTGCAAACACAAATGAGCCATGCCCACCCCCCCAAAAAATACATGCAGCCTGCAGGTCTTGCAATGATGCAATCCCACCGTATTGAGCTTCAAGAAACTTTTCGAAAAACTATGACAGTAATAAAATCATTGCCAATCAAACCACAACTATTATACTGTAAAATCTAAAACCAATCGAACAGAAAACCATACAAACTTTTAAGAGAAAATAAATTGAGTGACAATTCAAAACATGCATAAAGGCATCAGGTTTCCATGGTGATTTAGCATCAATGAACGATATTTCAGACGCAAATTACCCATTAGTTAATGAGATTCATCCTTTGCCCATAAATCGGAAGCAAATATTACGAGTACATTGAGTATTACAGGTTTCGGTGGGTGGGAGTGGAAAGTGGATTCATAGACGTCAAAAGATTCCCGGAAAGAAAAAACAACATGAAACAAAAGCTAGCTTTTTAGACATACCAAACGGACCCTGCCTAACTTCTATCATCACCTCGCTATATCTCACTCCCAATCTTCGAAACAGTCACACGTCTCAAGCCTCAAATTATTGGTTCGGATAAGCTACAAACAAGAACTAGTTTCATCGGGAAAAAAGGCCAATTTTATAGCGTTCGAGAATAAACAGAACACTAATACCAAAAAAAAAAAAAAAGAATAAACAGAACACAATATGCAGGGGGAAAGCCCAAATTTACAACTTTTCGGGTAAATAGACCGAAATATTGGCAACTTTTTGGGCTAAATATTGAGAAACTTTGTTTGTTTTTGTTTTTTTTAATTTTTTTATTTCTTGATAAATATTTTTTTTTACTTTTTCGAATAGTCTCGACAAAATAAGCTCAAAAAGTATAAAAATTTGATCAAAACATAAAAAAAATTAATTAAAGACAAATAAACAACATAAAATTTAACTTATTGACTTATTTTAATTTTTTCTAAAAATATTTTATATTTGTATCAAAAAAATTTATTTTTTTAAATCGTTTCGATAAGAAGAGTAAAAAATTATAATAATTTAAATAAATAATAAATTTTTAAAAAAAAAATAAAAATAAGTACAATCAAATAAATAAATAAACAATTATTTACTTATTTTACTTGGCTTATTTGCAGAATGAATCTTACTGCTACAGCCAAATTGGTGCATTGGACAATTATTTATATTTTTTATGCTTTCGCCCATACTATTTTCATTAAAGATATTCACTGACCTTTAATTTTCTACAATATAATTTGGTGAAAGTTTATGAGCAAATCACTAGGTTATGTTTGTGAAGATTTTGGAAATATGTTTGATATTGGCCGAATGCTCCCTGTTTTTTTATTTGTTTTGATTTCTATATAATCATGAACATAATGCATCATCTTTTTATATGTTTCCGAATTATAATACATGTTGCCATTTGTGGTTATGAAGTTCTGCATTTGCTAGTGGCCCTTTTCATTCAGTGTATTCTCTAACGTCCAATATGTTCCCAATTAACCTGCCAACCGAAAAAAATTCAGTGAGGGAGCTGCTGTAGAATTGGAGAAAGAGACAAGAGTCCACCACCAGAATCATTTTCAGCTTATACGCCGGAGAGGCCGACATTCCCTGAAACGTTCCCGGATTTACCTTCAAGTTTGATGCTTTTGTACCACTTGGCGCACACAACATAAACAGCTAAATCCATAGCTGTCAATCCGGCGAGCAGGAAGAAAAACCTGTCAAGATGCCCCCTGTTGAGGTTCCCCGGAATCCACCCGGGCATGTCGTCCACCGTCGATATCTTCATCACCATCGTCACCAGCAAGCTACTCACGTAGTTCCCCAGCGAAATGGACGTCATGCACAGCGCGCTCCCGAAGCTCTTCAGCCCGTCGGGCGCCTGCGCGTTGAAGAACTCCAGTTGCCCAACGTACATGAAAACCTCAGAAGCCCCGATGAGAGCGTACTGAGGGACCTGCCACAAGATGCTCAGACCGCTCGAGCCGTCGCATCGAGCGCAATCTTTCCGAGCGTACTTGAGTCGGTAGCACTCCACTATTCCGGCGGAAACCATAGCCGTCACGGCGATGACGATCCCAATTCCCATCCGCTGGAGTTCGGTGAGGCCTCCGGAGCCTGACTTCCGGATTCGGGACGCCACGGGATCGAGAACTCGGCGGTAGAGGAAGACGAAGAGCGCCACGCTAAGGATGTCGAAGCTGGACATGCTGGCCGGAGGGATTCGGAAGTTTGAGACGGTGCATTTCATGGCGGCTCCTTGCACGACGAAGAGGGAGGCCATTTGGGTGAAGACAACGGAGTAAATTATGGTGCAGAGCCAGATGGGAAGCAGTCTCAGGATGGATTTCACCTCTTCGACTTGCGAAACGGGGCAGAGACGCCACGGGTCGCGCTGGCTTTGCTTCTTCTGGTTGTTTAACTCATTTGATGTAATGAATGCTGCTCTGTCCAGGAACCTGCAACATAGAATTGGACATTGAGTTTTTTTTAATTATTAGAATTTTAATAAAAAGTAAATATTAATCGGCCATTAATTTTAAATTTTTATTTTTTTTTATTTTTTTCTTGATGTTTTGACTAGAGAATTTTTATTTTTTAAAATTGACTCGATTAGATGAATCAAGAAAATAAAAAAATTTGATTAAAAATAAAAAAATGTACTAAAAACAAAATATTTGACTTATTTTCTTATTTAGATTTTGTTGGTTATAGATTTTTTTTAATATTTTGATATAAAAATCTAATTTTTGGCCGGTCTTGAGACAAAAATAAAATAATTTAACTAAATAATAAAGAATTTAATTGAATAAAAAGAATAATTAAAATAAAATAAGTAGATAAATAATTATTCGTAGGCAGTGAAAAATAAATGGGTTTTAATTTATTTTTCTGTTATAGATTAATTGAATTTATTAGGGTAGATTATTTTTTTCATTTTGATTTTTTTATTATTTAATCAAAAATTTTACTTTGTGAATTCTAAAAAACAAAATATTTTGATTAAATGATAAAAAAGATTATTAAAAATAACAATAAATAAAATAAAATAAAATAAACTAACCCAAATCAGCAATAATTTGGAACACTTCAGAGATATTGAGTTAGTTTTCTTAAAAAAATACTGTCATAATACTTTTTATTACTTTTGCCAAAAGCTTCCAAATAATTAGAAGAGCATTTTATCATATTGCTTAAAAAATTTTAGTTGGCAATTGGTTCATATTCTTTTAATAGACATATTCACTAGATGAGATTATTGTGAGCACTTAAATCATATTTTAATATCATTATATACAAGAACTTTTTTACATAAACAAAGAAAGAGATAATAATCTTTAGAATAATATTTAACACCACTCTCATCTTTACGTATCAAAATTTAATTTCTACTTTCAATTTAGTGTACTCCTATTTTATATTGTTATTTTTGATTTATCACACATGCTTATCAAGTTCTAGTTCTAGTAATCATTGTTTTTATTGTTTAATTATTCTAATGTTACCCAATATTTTCCCAAGAAGTTTTACATGTATGAATATTAGATGATCATTTAATTTGTAATTAATCAAGCCAAATTCATTAAAGAAAAAATTATGTACCTAGAAAATATACTTAAAATTTTATCTCAAAAATGATGTGTAAAGTGTAGATTCAAATTTAAGTAAATTGTGAGTCACTCTTCAAATGAATTTTGATCACTTATTTTAAATTTCAATTATTTTACATTTTGTACCCACCGTTTATGATTTATTAATGTTCAGCAATTATTTTTGCTTACCTGAATCCTTCAGTATGGAGTATTTTTCTAACACCGTTCATAGAATTGATCTCTTTTTCATTCCCTTCATACAAATTGTCTTCATCACCGACAGATAGCATCTTAACCCTCCATTTCTTTCCAGCCGCAACAATCACTTGGCAAAACCTGGACAGAGGGTTCCCTCTCGGCTTGAAATGCCGGTACCTCGGCGTGCCTCCGAGAAACAAGACCAGTGCCGCCAATGCTGATGCAGTGGACACCCAGAACCCAAGTGCCCACAAGCCTTCGTCCTCAAAGTATCCCAACAAGGTGTTCGAGAAGAGCGAGCCGAGATTCATAGCAAGGTAGAAGTAGCTGAAAAAAGCCACTTTTGAGCTTCCTTCTTTAGGATCCTCTCCATGAAACTGATCAGCTCCAAATGTGGCAATGTTGGGTTGGTACCCTCCATTTCCAAGAGCAACCGTGTAGATTGAGAGATAAAATAACCCAATTTCCCAGCTTGAATGGGACCCACATTTTGTCGTTCGATCCCCACAGCCTTTGGGATTCAGCAAAAAAAGATAGGAAGCTAACGATAATGATATCAGACCCTGTATTTTTCAAAATTTACAAGGATATAATTAGAATGAAATATAGAATAATTAATTAGTTGGGGGCGGTGGGTTGGCTTACGATAATAAAGATGAGCTGAAAGATGGCACACGTTTTGTATCTGCCCCAATAGGAATCGCTAAGGAAAGCTCCGACGAGGGAGAAGATGTACACTGTTCCAGTCCACTTGCTAACGTTGTTGGCAGCATCAGCGTTGTTATGTCCTAACACCCTAGTCAAGAACAGTACCATGTTCACTCCAACTCCAAAGAATGCAAGAGTCGCCAACCCTTGATTCACTGCAATAAATTTATTAAAATTATTCTTAAAAACTTTATATATATATATATATATATATATAGATGTGGAGAGAGTGAGTGACAGTTTAATTTGTTAATAATAATCAGTTCAAAATTGATAACCAAATGTTATAAGTGCAAATGTTTAAAAAGTTTAGTTTTAAAGGAATTCAATTTTTTTTAACAAAAAAGAAGGAAGAAAAAAAAAAGGATTGTTTTGGATAAGTTTTGTGAGGTAGCATTTTTCTTTTAGGCTTTTTTGTTAAAATGTTGAATATGTTATTATTTTTTATTTTTAAGTTATAGTGTTTAAGATAATAGCATACTTTTTTTTGGGTTTAGTTAACTTTTTAATTGAATGTGTTATAATAATTTGAGTAAATTAGAATGTTTAGGATGCTTATAGGTTTTTTTTGGTTGTAAAAAAAGTAAGTATACTTTTTAGATATACTAATAAATAGTATAGCTTAAAAGATGAATTTTACATAAAAAAAAACCTGATTTTTTAGAAAGCCAAAACAGAGGGTAAGACAACTTAGTGCCAAAGATAAGACAATCTTTGCAAAAAATAATTAATTATATATTATTGTCTTGGGTTAAATTAGAAAGATCCCAAAATTAGTAGAAAATTTCCTTTGAAGTTAAATTTTGAGTTGGTAGTAGCATTTTGTTTAACTCATTTGTGTAATATTTAATATCTTATCTTTTATAAAATCGATTCTAATTAAATTCAAAAAAATAAGAAAGGTTATACATTATGTAATTGACATGCAACAACTAGCACATCAAAAATCTACAAAATTTTTATAAATATGAATTAAATTAACTCCAATTAATTAAAAAAATTAATTTAATTTAATTTAGTAGCATTTAATTTTATTGACGTCCCTTTATAAGAAATGGGAGTCTTAAGAAAAAAGTGAAGTGATGGAAATAAGAGTGTTCAAAAAATTATTAAAATGGTTAAATTAGTCCGGATTAATTCAAATCGTATGGTTTGGTTTGATTTTTTCGGTGAACAGTTTGGTTTTAATTTCAAATAATTTGGATCCGTTCCTTATAGTTGGTTCTCAAATTAAGTTTTAAAAAATCGTATGAAATTGAATTGATCCGTCACTTATTAATAATATTTATATTATGTATTATATATAAATATAAAAATTAAAAATACTATTTATTTAGTTTACTTCTTTTTCTTATTTTCTTATTTTTTTTTATTTTTTCTCATACCATTATAATATTATATAATTCATAAACTATTGATAATAGATGAAAAAGTAATAAAATATAATTCATAATTTATAAAAACGAAAATATCTTTTTGTAATAATATGAAACAAGTGATAAAAGAAAATGTAAAATAAATAATATAAATAAAAAATAAAAATTTAATAGAAAAAATAAGACAAATAAATATATAATTTTTTAAAACATAAAATATGAAACAAATATTTATCCTTAAAACTGCGGTTCCAAACCGAAATCGAACCGTTATTTATTGGTTCGATTCGGTTCGATTCCATGATACATATAGTTTGATTCCGGTTATTAAACTCTTCGAACCGTTCAGAATGATTTGATTCTTAATTTAACTCAAAACCGGACCACATAAATACATATACCCTTAATTTTCCTTTTAGTTAGGACACTGCTGGTCATGGACGGCTCCATATTTGAATACCCTTAATTTCTTTTTACATATATAAAAATTTGGTATTTGTATTAATAATTTAAAAGTTTGAAATTTGAACATTATAACAAAATGTTTGAACATTCATTCTAAATAATAGAACGCACAAATATTTAAACATTCAGCAGACAAAAATACTTCTGACGAGTTCACTCATATTTGATAAAAACAAAAAACAAAAAAGTGTCCCAACCCATTTATTTATTTATTTATTTATTTGTGTCTAAACAACGTTTGCCACTGATGAAAGATGAAAGATGAAAGATGAGGTTTTTTATTGACTAAACAGTATTCTCTTTGTTAAGGTAAGAAATTAATGATTTTGCTATAAAGTTTATAGAAACAAAGAAGAATGTCATATTTTTGTTACCAAATTTTTTTGGTGAAAGTTAATTAGCATTGATTCTATTATCACGGGTTGATTGTAATCGTAGAAATAGGTTTTTTAGCAATAAAATTTATAAAGAATCGATTTTGTAATTAGATGAGAGATCAATAGATGAATGATTATTTTGACTATGAAAAATATATTTTTAATAGTATTGATGACAAAATTATTAATTCAAAATATGAGAAGTCAGCTAAGGATAATTATAATTTTTCATCTACTTGTATGTTTTTTTGAAGAAAGAATAGTATTTATAAATTATTTTTTTGTGATTTAAAAATTTTAAATTAATTAATCTATTAAATATTAAAAATAGCCAATGAGTATAGATAAATGTAATTTTCTTCAAATTTAAAATTTTAATTAATTACCTTAAAAATATTTCTCCAACCGCCACTGCACTGCTGGTGGTTCAATAATCCCAAAAAGAAATTGCATTATTGGCTTGGGTTGATGAATTTGTGGCTTGAAAACCCGCGATATACGGAGATGGTGCCACGTGTCATTATATACATTTGAATTATAAAAAAAAATTCCCAATCAGCCCATACGCAAATGAATAATCTCTTATTTTAATCAATATAAAAAAAGAATTAAACAGTATAAAAATACAATGTGAAAATGATAGAATCGAATAGGACATAACAAATAAGTAATATTGTGATTTGTCCATGTTTTCTTTTAATAGTAGAGAATTATGAAATAAATTATATATATAATAAAAAATTTAGTTCATATTTGATTAAAGTGAAATAAAGAATAACATAAAAATTATATAATTATGTTTTACTATTAGATAAAAAAAATAATAATTTAAAATTTAGTACAAATAATAGTAAAAAAAGGCTGGAATTGTAGTCTCAATCTCCAATCCTAGTACAAATACATGATTAGTTATTTTAGACGATAAAATTTTATTTGTGGACCTTACATGTTTTTTTAATTTAATTCAGTTAAAATCGAAGCTAATTTGCCAATTCATACATACCTTATAGATACTATTAATTTTTATAAAGCTAATTTATACCAAACTTTATATCAACCTTAATTAAGCCCGTCGTTAGTGAACAACAAAATTAATCACTTAAAAATAAATTGAGGTAAGTGTAATTTAATCGGAACGTCCTTAAATATCAAATAAATGAGTGTCGGTACATGGTCAATCTTGTCAGGCTTTCCACATCAATCGATAGGGTTACTCCTAATTATGCACTTATTAGTGCGTTTTGTGCATTACAAAAATGCATTATTTTTGGCTTCTTGCTTAGAACAATGGCTATTAGTGCTTTTGACTGGGATACTTCTTTCATGGGCTATCCCATCACAGGGACAGGATCCTCTGTTTGGATTCTCCTTGCTTTTTTTATATCAAATTTACTTTTCAAAATTACCTAAAAAAAAAGACTTACTTTTCAATCACTCATTATTATTGATAGAGAGGGACTATTGCGAATGGAGGATATTCATATACATCTGGAGAGAGAGAGAGAGAGAGAGAGAGAGAGATGTGAATCAACTGGTTCGTCCTTACTTGTCAACAAGTGTCCAAGTGTCGTCCACGTTTCTGCACAAAAAATGAGTTAGAGGTGCCATGCTGATTGCTCAATTAGAAAGTCCTATAACAATCGAATTAGCTTTATGTGGTGAGAGAAAATAGAGATATAGGGGGAGAGGTTTTTTTTTTAAGAGATTAGAATATTTGTATGTATGAGTACACATCTTAGTTATTGTTTTCTTTATCTTTCACAGTGAAAGATTAACCTCATTCGACTTGGGTCAGTTGTCGACCTCGGTTAGGTTGTCTTTTTTTTATCTGCTCTATTAGTTAAAGTTGAATCTTTATTAATATTTGAATTGAGTATTCTTTGTTTTACGAAGATTTTTCTATTTGTTCTCAGACCTTGTGTGGAGTCTGACTAACCACCCTTAACACCTTGACTTTGAAATTTAATTAATTGTTCCTAACATACGACGATAGTGTCAGGTCCAGGTACACAGTCTCAAAACTCAAATGAATGTGTCTCGAAATCTGTTCTGCTTAGCTATTACTAATCTAGTTATCTAACTCCGCCCAAGTTTGAGTAACCAAGTTACTTAAACTTAAACCACTTCAGTACTCGACTGCACTGAGTGTTGAGCTGGCTGTTGTCTTGCTGATGTGAACGTCAGGTCGACATGTTAATTGTCTGAGCTCCTCACTATTATACATACATATATATATATATGGTATCATAACAACATTAAGTTGAGTTTCTTTAATTTCTTTTTTAGTTTCAAGCCAAATAAATTCGTCTAATTAATAGGTGACTTGAAGCTGCTAGTATAAACAAATAAAACCTAATTTTTTTACCGTTAAATTTTGTAGGTTTTAAGAACAAAATAGTGAATTTGGAATATAGATTTTGAGTTCTGAATAAATTTATAGATAAATTATTTGAGCATATAGCAATACTGCACCTTAAAATTCCTCCTCTTTCTATGGTCTATATAGACCATGATATACCAAGTTCAATTTTACAAAGATTTTATGTTCCAAATATCTTAACAGCTATCAATTTTTGGGGGGATAGTGCTCAATTTTAATAGGATCACAGCTAATAAACAGTAAGAATAATATCACAAAAAATTAATTAAAATACGTATAAATTGGATCAAAAATATATATGTATATATATAATAAAAAAGAGTAGCTAAACTGTGTGTAAATACTATGCAGGTGTGTGTCATTTTGATGGCGCAACAGAGAGAGACAAGCCAAACGTAAAGCAATCTCTTGTAGCCTCCTACAACACTCTGCTTGCGCCGAAGGTGAAAGCCGCCTGCATGACCGACACATTACCTCCGGCGCCGACAGAGGCGCCGGCAACAACAACAAACGGCGACCAAATATCCCACCGGAAAAGCAGCATCGCCGTCGGTAGAAGCATTTCCGTCTGGTTCCACCAGTTCAGCATTCTCCTCCGGCGAAGCCTCAAGGAGCGAAGGCACGAGGCCTTCAACTCCCTCCGAGTCTTCCAAGTCCTCGCAGCCGCCATCCTCGCCGGCTCCATGTGGTGGCGCTCCTCCGCGCGCGACGTCCAGGACCGCCTCGGCCTCCTCTTCTTCGTCTCCATCTTCTGGGGAGTCCTCCCGTCGTTCAACGCCGTCTTCGCCTTCCCCCAAGAACGCGCCATCTTCGTCAAAGAACGAGCTTCCGGAATGTACACTCTCTCCCCGTATTTCATGGCGCGGATCGCCGGCGACCTCCCGATGGAACTCATCCTTCCGACCATCTTCATCACCATAACCTACTGGATGACCGGTCTGAAACCCGAACCAGGCGCTTTTCTGCTAACCCTAGCGGTTCTTCTCGGCTACGTTCTTGCCTCCCAAGGCCTCGGACTCGCTCTCGGAGCTCTGATCATGGACGCCAAGAAAGCTTCCACGGTGGTCACCGTCGCGATGCTGGCGTTTGTCTTGACCGGAGGGTTTTACGTCCACCAGGTGCCGCCGTGCACGGCGTGGATGAAGTATATCTCCACCACGTTTTATAGCTACAGGCTTCTTATCAATGTGCAATATGGGGAAGGAAAAGGAATATCGGCTCTGATGGGGTGTTCTTCTTCCGGCCATGGAATAAGCAACAGAAGTGGCTGTAAATTTGTTGAAGAAGACGTGGAAGGGCAAATCCGGCCGGCCGTAAGCGTCGGGACGCTGCTTTTCATGGTGGTGGGATACAGGTTACTTGCTTATGTTGCATTGAGGAGGATCAAGGCATGAAAGTTTGAAGAAAATGATAGATATTTTGAAAATAATTCTAGAATTTTATTCGAAATCTGAAATGGATGAATTAGATTCAATTGAGTGTGTGGGATGTACATATTTAAGTGAATTTCATCCGTTTGTTTTAAATTAATGATAAAATTATGGGATTATTTTATGTGATTTACAAAAATTTGCAACGTACTCAGAAATGTTGTTAAGAATTTTATTTTAAATTTAAAATGAAGTACTCAAATTTAATTATGTGCTGTGTGCTGTAAATAAATCTGAGCTACTAATTTTAAATTCTAACTAAATTTTTAGGTATATTTTCTGAATTTGTAGTATTATTATTGTTTTTAAAATTTTATGATCTTGTCTTTTAATGCATTAAAAGTCGATTAATTATGTGATAAACTTGACATACACGAGAATCGACAAGAAATTCTCTGTTTTGAAAATGATATGCCTCTCTATTTTAATGCATTAAAAATCGTTGAATATGATACAAAATTTTTCTAACTCGAGATTCTAATATGATTTAACGATTTTTAATGTATTGAAACAGAATGACATGTCATTCTTGAGATAGAAAAATTTACTGCACATGCAATATTATTCAACCATTTTTAATAAATTGAGACATAATGACTAAAATTTTAGAAATAAATGATCTCTTGGTTTGGAGGGGAAATTTGATGTGGATTGGACTTTCATGAATGACCAAATGGAGCATGCGTAAAAGATGGGTGGGTTTCTTCAGGTTGATCAGCTTAATTTGGCCTATTGAATTTACACTGAAATGCAAAAATTTTGGAGAGCTTTTGCTTCTTCAATTATGTTATTTACTTGCAGAATTAGCATAAATGAAAATCATGTTTAACCCAAGAATGTGTTTTGATTTACATGTTTATTCACTTAGTTAATGAGTAATTTTCTCTGATTGTCCTTTAATTATAATGGTTTCTTATAGATATATAAACCTGTCTTCCGTGTGAGATGATTTCAAAATTTATTTACTTATTACTTTCGTATGAGGCAGTTATTGGGGACTTTGAGAGTGTGATATTACATATACAGTATTCGTATTTAATAATGTAAATAAAAATATTCATTGATGAAATAATATTCACCTACATTTATTGGTCAAACAAAAATAACCGTGGCCTGCCTTTTTAATAGAATATTTTATATCATAAAAAAAAAAACACAAGTTATTTTTGGTGGAGGCTGCAACAAAAATAGCAACAACAGCAACAAAGTATAAATGGTGATAATAGCGATAGTGGTGGCAATAACCGCACGAACGGTAATATGGTCACATGTAAGTGTCATTATTTTACACATTAGCCTTTTACTTGGCCCAAACCCACCCAGTTCGTTGGGTTTAAGTCTAACCCAAACTCGATGCTCGAACAGACCGAACTCATTCGAATAATATTGAGGCTGGGCTGGGCTTGGGTATACTTGTTGAATCCAATTCGCCCAACAGTCCAGCCCGAAAACGCCGAACACCAGCCCGCCCCTGTTAACACTAAAAAAATTCTTAATCCCATGATTCATTCCAGGCTTACAGTGCATTCTTCTATCCACGAGATCCTGACTCTTGAGACATCAAATTAGTTTGTCAATTTAAATTATACATTTAGTTCATTAGTCTTCTTCCAATTTAAATAAATTATTTAGATATATTTTTTATCGAATTCATTCATTATGTAGAGCTTGTCAAATTTATTATTCATACAAAAAAAAATTGATCCGATATATGTAATTATGCGAATGAATTATACTTATTTACAAATAAATAAATAGTAAATATAATTTTTTTTTAAAAATAGTTCAATAAATGTTTTCCAATGACGTAGCTAAAGATATTTGATGATTTTTTGTTAGATCTGGGCAACCCAATAGGGGGGGTGAATTGGGTCTTTTCTTAAAAAAATAATTTAAAATCTTTTAAGAAATCTTTTAATATCACAATAAAAGAAGATATGCAAGTATATAACCAATACAAATATTAAAAGATGAGTGATAGAGAAAAAGAACCAAACACTAGGAATTTATAGTGGTTCGGCTTTATCCTAGCCTATATCTACTTCTCAAGATCTCCCTTGAATATTTTCACTATTCAGAATACTTCCGGGCGTATTCCAAGCCTTTACAAACTTCAAGATTCCACTTGAGCTATCTGAATGTTTACGGGCAC
>JAOTRH010105028.1:0-15677 GCA_034768845.1 Heliamphora exappendiculata | reverse complement strand
GTATTTGTTAAGGTTAGTTTTTTGCTATTTCAGTTATTATATTTCGAGGGCTAGTTTAAGATTAGGGTCGGTACGGGCGTGAGCAAAGGAGGTTCAGGTCAGGTTTAATCAGCAGTCGAGAGCTGCCCCCAGGGGTGGTTTTCGCACCCACCTAGATTCGCCGAGACGGGTCGTTTGACATAAGAACCACCCCCGGGGGCAGCTTTTCCCCTACATTTTACTAACCATTAGACCACGTCTGGCAAAGCCACCCCCAGGGGCAGCCTCCCACGCAACAACCCTGAATCCATTCATATCCATTCATTAGCACACGACTCAACTAACCTTTTAGACTTACCCTGCAACCATCATAAGTTAAAGGCATCGATTCCTTTCTCTGCAACGACCAGCACTGCTAGGTAGAAAACATTCGCAATAAAGAATTGTCTGACAGACTGTTGCTTTCTCCATTCTATGGCAAGACGTTGTGACTGGAATTGTGTGACTGAATTGAGAAAGTAGCAGACTATGCGTCGAACAAAAAGAAAGAAGGAAATGGGAAGGAGCAAACGTACTGGGAGGTGCGCATGCTTTGAGGAAATATGAGTGACAAGGGCCTGCGTCCAATTGCAGGGGTAGTCAGGTCAGCCGTCCATTTCGGGCTAGCGACATTTTAAATGAACGTGCATGTGGAACCTGTTTGGTCAAGCACAATCAAAGTCCGTAAGGGACAAATAACCTGCTTTTACCTCTTTCTTCACACTCCAAGTACAGCCGTGGGCACAACCGCAGAGGACAATAAGCACTATGGTTAAGCGACCGAGTAAGATGGGGAGTGAGCGAGAGGCGAAGCGGCGGGCATTGGTGACAAGCAGGACAGGATTTCAGGATGGGCAATCGGTTCGGCAGTTGGCAGAAAGGTACAAGCTTGCCACGGCCAGGATGCCACTGGGCTCATTGAGCTGCGCGTGGCAGAGGGGAAAAAATCGCGGGGTGCAGGCGCAGCAGGTGTCACGGCTGTGCGAAGACTTCAAGGAGCTGGGTCTAGCACGCGAGGCAGAGGAGAACTACATCCTGGTGCAATGCTCGGCGGGGGCAGTGGAGCGGATGCTGGAGAAAAGGAGGAGCGAGAGGAGCAGAGGGACTGGGGATGGGGCGGCGGTCGTCAGTTTTGAGGACTGGGCAGAGGTGAATGACGGGGAGAAGGTGGAGGTGATGGCGGGCCAGCACCGGATAGAAGCACTGCGAAAGTACGTGCAGCGAACTAAGTCGGGAGCAGAGCAGCTGTGGTGGACATGCCACATCTACGACAAGGGTGAGATTGCAGAGGTTCCGGACGCGAGTATTGGAGCTGACACGAGGGGCGGCAGATAGGCTTCCGTCGGAGTTGAACATACAGCTTCGGATGAACCGACGAGGGACGGCGATACCGGACAGCGCAGGCGACATGTGGATGCAGCTGGTGCTGGCACAGGAGCAAGACTCGACGCTCTTCAAGGGAAACAAACCAACAGTGCAGAAGCAGATCCGGGAGGTGCTGCGGCTGAGCAGCGGGGACTCGTTCCCGGTGGGTCGAGTGGTGACGCTGTGGAGGAACGATCGATGGAGAGAGATGATCACAAGGTGGTGCAGGACGGAGCTGGGGCGAGAGACAGTGAGGAACATATCGACGTGGGAGTGGATAGCCAGCCTGAGACTGGACAGCGTACGTATCGCCTGGCGATGATGACTACGGGACGTGGGCATGCTAACCGGCCGATACGCAGTACTGGTTCTCGAAATTTGACGAAGCGCTGGAGGTGTTGAAGGCGCTACACCCCGACGCAAGTGACGTTGTGACCAAGGCCGACTGGGCGCAACTTAGTAAGGCTCTGGGCGACGAAGGCTACCTGCCACCAGCCGTCGCAGAACTCTTCTATCCGAAGGCGGAAGGCGGCGCCAAGTACACGGAGGAGGAAGCCTTGAGGTTAACGCGTGGACGACCGAGGCGGAGGGGTTTCCTGGCCGGCTTCGGAGAGGCTGCGTACCATGAGAGCTACAGACGACTATGCGAGGATGGATTGCATCCCTTCTCCGACATCGAGGGCCTCCTCAAGACGAAGAAAGAGGATGGGCAGGTGATGAAGCAAGTGATGAGACACGTTGTCAGCTGGGTGAACCCGCAGGCGAGCGAGGTGCTGTACCGGTCAGAAAGCAACAAGCCGCTATGCCGAGAAAACCTCAAGCCGGCGCTGCGAAGAGGGGCACGAGGGTCTGAGATGAGCGGGGAGGATGAAGAGGGCCAGGTCGAGGCCGAGTCGAAAACACTAGAGAGGCTCGTGCTAGACAGCGTGCTAGGCAGCCTCGACTTCTTCAAGAGTCCAGCGACACAGGCAGCTCTGGAGTTGTTCCCTTCCGGCAGCGAGGAGGACACTTATGCAGAGCGGTTCTTGGAAGAGCCGTGGGAGGAGATGCTGCAACACGTGCAAGAGGTGCTCGGGCCTCGATTCCGGCCAGCGTGGAAAGCAGGTCCTCGAACAGGCGTGACGGGCGAGAGGGCGAGACCATGCAGCATCACACGTTCGTTGGGAGCACTTGCTCTGAAGATGCCCGAGATAGCCTGCAACCCAGCGCTAAGCAGCCAGAAGGCGTCGGAAGAGCTTTGCCAGGCCATCGATGAGGCGGTAGGGAAGTGGGCAGCCAGGCGCTGCGGCGCGGCCTTGGACGATACGGGACAGACATGGGGCGGGGCAGCGCTCAACACAATACAAGAGGCCCAGGGAAGGTATAGGAAATATCTTCTAGCGGACGACTGCGTTGACGACGTGACCGTATCCGGAGCAGTAGTGCCGGTTGGGGAAAGGAAGGCCCAGGGGCAAGACAACTGCGAGGAGCGAGGCAGCGCATCTGCGCGGCAGTCAGGATCGTCGCCAACAACGACGCGTCCGGGCCCAAGAGAGCTCATTGGTCAAGGAAGGGCGGAATTGGGAAAGGCTGGGGATGGTGAGACCAAGCGCAAGGGCCGCGTTGCGGGCGTCGTTGAGGAGACCGTAGCCGTGGCCCCGCAGCTAGAGCGCCCGATCTGGACGGACCGCGAGCGGCGGAAGGGGGATCTACACGCGCCGAGGAGGCAGACGCAACAGAGGAGACAGAAAGAGTTGCAGTTTCGGAAGCCAGTGAGGGAAGGGCTCCCATCGATCACGGACATGCTGGCGGGACTGAGCGGGGGCAACGGGGACGGCAATGGAAACGGCGGGCAGGCAACACAGCGGTGGAAGGACCTGCCGGTGGCCAGATGAGCGGTACAGTAGCGGCATAGCTAGAGTCAAATGATGACGGTGATACGAGTGAAGGTTGGGCGTGTAGGGGTGATGTGGCCAAGAAACAAGGGGCGGCGGTGGGGTTCCAATTTCCACATCGCCGGTGAGAGTTCAGACCCATGTCTACAATAGTCGAGGGGCCAATAACCACCCCTGGGGGCGGAAATGAGAGCGCAATAGTAATCAGGCTGCACACGGGCACACGGGAGGCGGCGGTGGTAGGGCGCAGGTAGGTTGTAGGGGCAAGGTTTGGGAAGCCAAGGTGAGGCAGCGGACGCGGTCGACGTGCGGCGCGTCCGCATCCTCCAACGGATGAAACTGGTGACCTGTTATTACGACGAGTTGCTACAGCTACAGAGCGGACAGGCCGTTCCTAGGCGCTCAAGATGTCAGGCGCGAGTACGGCAAGACGCGCCAGCGCGGATGAAGAGAGGAGGCCGGAAGTGGACGAGGAGGAGGACGGGCTGGCTGCTGCCGGGTCGCCCGAGTCGATTGACGAGCAGTTCCTGGGTAGAAGGGCGGCAGATGATAACAAGGACGACAAAGGCGATGGATCACAGCCCTTCCAGCGTTGGAGGGTCGATCACGGGCCGGGCGACTTCAAGTACTCCTGTGAGCATGACGAGCCCCAGAAGCGCAGAAGATGAGAAGGATGAAGGCTGACGGGTGAATGAACGGTAACAGTGAGCAGATTCATCACGAAGGTGCTTTCGAGCGATTTCGACGGAGCGCAGGCGCTCGAAATTCTTCAGCGGCGGTGCACGATGAACTACGGCAGCACGAACACGGGTTCGTACCCGGCGCGAACGGAAAACCAGTACCGGCTCTCGTACCACCTCGACTTCATAAGCATAGTCGGGCGACCGCTGCGGGCGATGACGAAGAAAAGCACGCGGCTGTTCGACAACGTGACGGTTTCTCTGCAGAACTGGCAAGCCCCGTACAGCGTCAAGCACGCCAAGGGGGTACCGGCGGACCTCAGCAACAGAACGTTTCGGCTGGCGGAAGGGGCGACGCGGGAGGAGTGGTACATCGTGATGCACCCAGTGAGAAGGGCCAGGGTGACGGTGGAGGAGCACGGGGAGTCGGGGGCGACAAGACAGAAGGGTACGGCGCTGGCCAGATGCCACGCGCAGGCGCTCGCCGGGTACATCAAGAGGGTGTTCCTGGATGGCGAGCTGGTGGGCGAGGGTGTAGAGGGATCTTGGAAGCTGGGTGGGAAGGAGCGACAGACGATGGCGTTCAACCGCTGGGTGCGATTCCAAGAACTGTTCATGTCAGGTTGGAGCGGTTTCAGACTGCAGCACAGATGCGATAGGTTCTGGGCGGATCACGATCCGGCGTTCCACGCATACGACTACGGCGCCAACATAGAAATCGAAGTGACGGATCGGCTTCGATCTCTGGAGCCGGAGGCACCGCTCAGACCGGTAAACGACGAGGACGATGAAGAGAGCGAGGGCGACGAAGACGGCGACGAAGACGGCGCGAGCGAGTGCAGCAGCGAGGATAGGGGCGAAGGGCACGGAGCGGGACAAACCGTGCTAGAGATTGAAGAGGAAGAGGAAGTTGTCGGCATACCAGAGGCTACGGACGACACAAACGTGGTTGAGGCCGCCGAGTGTGAGGTAGCCACCGGAGAGGCAGAGCCCACGCTAGGTATCGGTCCTCCTCTGGCGGAAGCGATCGACGAGGTGAACCCGGTACGTGCACCCGACCGCAACGAGATCTCAGTGTTCGATATAGGGGATTGGACACACTTGAGCGAGGATGACCTTTTCGCGACAGATTCACCGTTGAGCGCAGGGCCCGCCGACTCGGGAGACGACCCAGACGCCGACGACCCGGACGCCGACGACGGCCTATACTGCGAGGGCTTGAAACAGCTGCGGGCAGAACTCGAGGCCAAGTACGACCTAGAGAACGTGGACACGATATCGTACGCGCTGGCAGTCAACGTCAACTGCACGGCTCCCGGCGGCGGAGAGGCGTCAGCATCAGCGTTCAACTCGTCCAGGCCCTCGCCAACGTCTACAGCATCGCAGAGAGGAGAATCGAGCGGCCCTCTTTGTTTGCTCGCGGATCGGAACCGGGTGTCGCGAGAATACAGGGGCAAGAGCGACTTCACGTTCTATCCCCTGGGGTTCCATCCAGCGTACGGCAACGTCTCGTCTCCTGAGCCGCCTAGATTCTTGGCGACAGACCAGCTCGCGGTCATGAAAGACAACATGAGCTTCCAGAACGATGGAGCAGACATACTGGAGTACGGGTACTTCCAGGCGTACTCCAACATCAAGCGGTCCATTCGACATAGCCGCAAAGACCTCCTTGCGTCGCGAGGGTCAGCAACGGCGGCACTGACCATCCCAGCGTCGGACGCCAGCAGCAGAGCACATATGCGGAAGACACAGCAGAGATTACTGGAGAGGCTTCGCGGTCAACTAACACCGGACAACCCCGATGCATCCACGCCGTTCGCGAGGGAGAGGCAGCGAGTCGAGGCAGCAATAGCGGCGCAAGAGTACGGGTTCCGCTTTGAGCAAGTCGTCTCGGTCAACGTAAAGCGACTGGTGCCGGAACACCGGAGCTTCCCGACGGTGTTGTATCCCATCTTTCAGCTGATCCGGTTCTTCATCCGCGAGAGGAAGGCATATTTGGGCATGCTGCGGCAGTTCCCCCCGGTGGCGTTCCCGGGAGTCCTCGCCGGGTTCGCGAGGGTGTTCGAACTGGCGCTGAAGGAAATGGAAGAGCGGTTCCGCATGGACGGGTCGCGGGGTCTAGGACTGGCTCTTTCGGAAGGGGTCGCAGCTCTCGATCGGCTTGGGAACTTCTGCTTCACTGGTGACCCGACCGTCCTCCCATCCCGAGTCCTGGCGCCGCTGAAGACGATGGAAAGCCTGCGATGCGGCGGGTGGCCGTATATCTGCCCCGATATGCTCGATCTGCGAGAAGGCAATGGCTTCATCCATCTCGGGAGATGGCCACGGCTAAAAGAGCGGCCCCTGCTGATGCATGTAGCCTCGCTCGCTTACCATTACGGGCCTCAAGTGGCAGCAAACCGGCAGAGCCAGCTGTGGTTCGCGGAGCTTGGGGGTAGAGCCATACGTGGTCTCAACGGCACCAGCCAGTTCGTGGAGGAGATCTTCAGAGAGCTGTGGATGGAAGACACAAGGAGTTTCGTCGCATTCCAGCTTCTGCAACGGCTCAACCGAGGCGTACGGGGAGGGCAGACGTCGATCACTGCGGACCAGGCTACACTGGCAGAGGCGCGGGACGCCTTGTCCAGATGGGAAACCAGCCCAGACCCCTTCCGCTGGAGGTAAGCTAAGTCACACCATGACGGTTAGCTTGGAGCTGACGAGCCGATGCGAATCATTAGAAAGTTCGAGAGCCTGTCTCGGGACGTGCTGAGTATCGACGCGGACGGCATGGCCATTGAAGCCACTTCTCAGGCGACGAGGACACGGTACGATGTTGCCAAAGAGATCTTCATGGTGTTGATGAGCGGTAAAAGCTTCTCGGCGGTGGCTTCCAAGCATTCCAGGTGGGCCGCCGTTCTGAGAGCGGCTATCCAGCACACGAGCAGGGAGTCCGTCACTCAAGACCAATGGGTGAGAAGCATTGCAGGAGCTCTACAGCTGCTGGGCATAGAATGGATGCCGGGCACTCACAGAGGCCACATCACCTGCCGACGGATCGTACAGCTGGTAGGGTCGACGGCAAACAGCAGCATGGTCATCGCGGGCCAGCCCGGTAGCCTCAAGAGGGCCGCGATCGAGGCCCTCGCGCGTGGCGGCGCGGGGATAGCGGACGTGAAGAAGGCTAGGCGACGAAAGATCGACTTCGGGTGTACCATCCCATTCACCGAGGTGCCGGAGCTCATCCGGACGGGTTTCCAAGAGCAGCGCGACAAGGGAGGGAAGGTCAGCGAGCGCGTACTGTCGCACTACCAGGTGGCGCTGCAGTGTCTGCAAGAGTGCCTCGGGGATCCTAGGTGCGATCTACTGCTCATGCTGGTGCTTACCGTTTGCTCGTCTTCGGTGAGATTGGACGTGAAAGAGGGTGAGCATCATTTCAGCGCCTCGAACAGGCCGAAAAACCCCACGATGCTGGCGGCATGTCTGGTCACACGTATGCTATGGTTCCTGCGCCGGGAGTCTTTTCCGTGGAGTAAAGACGATGGCCAGGTGCTGCGGGTGCCGGAAATGATCAAGAAGATGGGTAAGTAGAGAGACACGGGAGCTGCAGAGCAACGGCTGACACGAGTGACACGGCCAGAACATAAAGGAAACTTACGGATGCTCCGCCAGATGGGTTGGATCATGCAACGTGGGAGTCGGCAGACACCAAAGATGGTAGAATGCGAGTTGCAGAGCGACGAAGTGCTACTGAGGATGCGAAAGGACTTACTATCACAGCGCAAGGATCCGGAAGTCTTTATCGAGATGATATTTGGAAGTCGCGACAAACTCTGGGTCGATCGTTGCTCATCGATTATTGTGGAATATTAATAAGGTAAAAGGGGCACCGAATGTCATAAGCACAGTGCAGAGTCACTGCAGCAACCCTTCGTGGGAAGGACTGCTTATAGGAAGATTGGTAAGTGGCATGTTTTCGAGGCGCAGGCCTGACGAGGCGATAAGAACACAAAAGCTATAATAACTGGACGCTCTGCGAGCTTGGGTGGACAACCGCCAAGAGCAACAGGGACAGCAAAGACCGTAGCAGCGTTTGTAGGCCACGTAGTACTGCCATGCTATCAACCCCTTAGCAAGATAACTCCTTTGACGGTATATAACCATCTGCATCCTGACGAATCACGTGACTGAATGACGGACGTTGACGGATCCAATTACGCGCTCGCAGATTTCAACGCGTCTCGCGTCAAGACTTTCACCGCTGCCACGCATACCCCTACTACACCCGCCCACAGTCCTTGTTCCCAAGTAGCAAGGCCGCTTGTAATATCGTAGCCTTATTTCTCCTATAGGACGAGGGCAATCCCTTTTACAATGCTAAAAAGGGCCTCGGATACATTCGCCGGACGTGACACAAAACGCACACATCAAGGCAGAGAACCCGAGTCAGCCCTTGATTCTCGGGAAGGCGAAGATAAACTTTACGGCGAGTCAGACTCCTCATTCCAGTTTCTCAGCCCATCCAGACCGGAAGCCTCGTGGTTGGTTCGGCTACGGAACAGCGCCCCGGCCCAGTTGGAGGCTCGGTCGGCGGACGTAGCCAGACTATCACATAGGGGTTTGGAGGGCTTACTGGTCTGCCGAAGTTTACCTAAGCCTATATGGCAGTGGTCTCATAACGACCTGTATGAATGGTACACCAAGTTCGAGTGGCGGTATCCCAGGGTCACTGAGTGGCGGGACACCTACATTGACGGTCGCTTCGACCAGGGGGAGGTGCAGAAGCTGCTACAACGGTGGTCGGTGCGCTGCCCGGCCTGCTTTCTCCATCGCGAAGGCTTCGATACACACACGCTCTCGGAGTGTCGTACGTCAGAGGGACGTGAAGCGAATCGTATCCGGAGCGCGCTCTGTGTGGCAGGCAGAGAGATCCAACAGCAGGGCGGACTCGAGGGGTACGGTGCCGTGCCATGGTGCGACACATGCTATCTGCCACGGTCGCGATGCCCAGCATGGACAAAATGGGACCGGGACGGCCGTATGTTGAGCGAGGAGTGTAATGGCGACGATCGACAATGGTCGCTGCGCGATCGACGGCAGTGTCGTTTCCCAGACGTGGTCATCAATGCAGTGGCGGCCATAGGGGCCTTTCGACAGCCGAAGTCGGGTTAGACTACTCTGCGGGGCCTCGATATGGAGTGGCGCTCTAGCAGCCGAATCCGGTTCAACAGGCAATGGGGCGTGCACGGGTGGTTCTTGTCGCCGCTGGTATGGAGCGAGCGCGAAATGCCAGTGCTACTCCGGGTGTTCTACCAGCTGAGCGTCGGGATGGAAGACACATGGATTGAGGAGGACGTGGAAAAGCGACGAGCCGAGCTAGGCGCGCTCAGTGCGAGAGAACTGAAACGATCAGGGCGGATGAGAGGGCTGGAGCTGCCTGGCTGTATGGAACAGGGTCGACAAGGCACACAGGCCAGTGGGTTAGCCAGATTAGCTGAGGGGACAGCGAAGGCGGCAGCAGAGGGATCAACGGATGATGGAGATACAGGGCAAGCGGTAGTGAGGCGAGAAGAGCGACTACGCGACATCATCACCGAGGCGCTTGATCTTGCTGAGGGTGAGTCAGAGCGGGCGTTTGGGTACATGGGTGACATGCCGTACATGCTGAGGGTACAGCAGGCGATCCTGGGATGGAGTCGGAGCGGTATACAGTGCCAGCTCTGCCGAATCCGCGGGTGGAACGAGATGTGTTATCTCCACGAAGTCACGGCGTGTGATGTGTATCCGACAGCGTCGAAGCAAGTCAGGGAGACGTTGGAGGGCTGGACCGGACTCCGTGGCGGGGAGGACGGAGAAGGAAAGCTGTGTGGACGATGTCGATTCCCGCCAGCTGTCTGTCGGCCTGGCCGATATGAGTGGGGGGAAGAGGAAGAGGCTGACGGAGATGACTGCAAGCATAGCGGTGGCAGTTGCTACGGCGTCGAGGTGATGAAGCAGACGGTGGCGGCGCTGATGACAGTAGAGAGTGGGTTACTGGGGAAGGTCGCCGTCGAGCGGGATATGCGGACAAGACGCCATGAAGAGTTGGCTTGGACAGAATACCTCGGGCAGCGTGTGGCAGAGCAAGTGCGGATTGGAAACAGCAAGGTACCACTACTCACCGAGATCTTCCTCAGGTTAAACGATGGACTAGAGGCATTATGGAGTGAAGGGTGGGGACAGAATGAGGTGTGATCGGTAGGTGAGGTTTTCCTGGGCAGCAGCTCACCAGTGGGGTTTTACATATACAAGGTCTAATTATGGGCGAATAACCCAAGTCTTTATATCTTTCGCGACGGATATGGATTAGAAGAATGTAAAGAGCAGCTTGTTTTACCTGTGAGACCGGGCCTAGAGCAGGAAAAGAGCTTTAGTATCGGCAGCTGGATTTCCAAGTTTCCTCGAGTATGGCTACTAATAGAAGCTCTAAGTTTGTAGGTACTCTGACAACGAGAATCTAAGTCTAGTTAGAACCAAGCGGGAATAAGGGAAAGACCTAAGTATTACATAAAGTAAAGCAGAAAACCCAAATAAATAGGTGGTAACGAAGACCTGTGGGCTACACGCCGGTCAATGCAACTTCTCGGAGAGGAAGTAAAGCCGACACTGAATGGAAAGGAAGCGACTGAGCTGAACGTGCTTGGCCAGATAAGCTGGCTGTCGGAGGGTCCTAGGAGCCGTGTGTGTTGTTGAGTTCAGAATATAAACCCTGCCCGTAGCGAAGACCACAGTAGTTTCCGGAGAGGGTTACGAGGTTATTATAGCAAGAGGTTGTTGGTGGGCTTATCCGTGGCGCATTCCAGTCATGATTCCGACGTGAGACATACATATGTGCAAACCACTTATTCACACCGCCATCATTTGTCGGTGCCCAGGATAACCCGTCTCCGCTGCATAGCTATTCTTGGTTTTCTCGCGCTGGGAGATTTTGCGCCTTTAATGTTCTTTGGCTTTCTTTCTGCGTACGAGCCACGAGCCGAGCGAGACCATGGAATACTGCAAGTGCGCCCAGGACAACATTGTCGATCATCGGGCGACAGACGGATCGATTGTCTGCAAGTCCTGCTACCTGGAGAAGGCAGCTACCGACAAGGACGAAGATGCGGGCGCGTCCGACCCGGCTGCCGCAACGGCGCCGAATGAGGGAGACGTGTATATCACATTGAGGGACTCGCCCTTGTGCAGGGAGCCCTCGCCCGATTTTGGTAGAATCCTCCGCAAACGGCGGCGGCTTGCTGCAGTCAAACGTCTAGTAGACGTGTACGGAATGGAGGCAATATTGGCTTGTGCAAACAGGATACACGCGTCGGGGGCGTTTATGTCTATCGAGAAAGCGAAAGAGTTATACCCCGACCAGTTCCCAACGATGTCGGAAGAGGTTCAAGAGGTAGAGGCTAAACCTAGAGAGCCCGTATACATCAACGCCATGGCGCTGGAAAGACTTCTTACGGTGCTTCAGAACGCCGTCGAGCACGCCTGTTACGAATTCGTCGAGCGTGAAATGCCGGATGCGATCAGAACGAGTGAACAGGGCAACGCAAGAGCGGCGGGACTGAAGCAGCTCATGAGATTTATCCAGTCGCAAGCTGGTAAACTTAGAGAGAAGGGGACTCACGATCCGGACTGGATGCTCGCGTCAATGGGGCAGTTCGTCAGGTCGGACTCGTCAAACGAACGAGACGCCCTGGAGGTACTCAAGACACTACGCGAGGCAGCAAGATTGATCGGGCTGCTCGGTCTTGAAGGAGGCCAAGAGACGGTCATGGCGCTCCAGTCAGATCTGGAACCAAGGATCAAAGATTTCGTGGCGGAGAGACGGCGCTACGCCGACCTGAAAAGGGAGAAGAAAGAGTTTTATGCGGCCGAGCGGAAGAAGCTTGATCAGTCGGAGAGCGCAGCGTTCAGGGGCTTAGCGAAAGAAGAGAACAAGATGGAGAGAGAGGCTGCGGTTGAAATCATCCGCATGATCAGGAATGCGGAAGATGGGCTGGTTGAAGAACACTTTAAGCTTAGAGTGCTAAGCATAGAGTAGATCACATGGTCTTGAGTGGGATACGGGAGCTGTGGGGGTTTTCAAATACGAACTGTTACAACAAAATGCACCCTGTTCAGGCTAAATAAGCATATCAGGGTCCGTGCGAGCTTGAGCAAGAGTTGAGTAAGTGGGACTCGGTCCGGGTTCAGTGGTTGAACGCCACTCCCGAGGGGGGGGGGAGGTTTGCGCCTGGCCATAATCTCTGGATCATTGTGATCTATATCGTGTGAGTTAGGGTTAAAGTAGTATATGCTTTTATCAGTAAGAAAAGTAAGAAAGAAGAAAGTCAAGACGTAAAGGAACAGGGTACGTGCGTTCACTTCCTCTACAGTCTGACGGCACCCAACAGAACTAGATAGAAACCGGCTGAATTCGTTGAATCCAAGTCATCACTGGGATACCTGGGAATAAGCACTTACTCATATGAATAGAGTATTGGTCTCGTACAGTAGACGACGGGCTCGATTCACGTTTAACTGAAGGGAAGGACATAGGCAAGTAGGACAGACCAAAGGAGTCGACGTAGTATTTATGTATACTCCGTATAGCAGTCCGCTTCATGTGCTTCATGGACCCCGTGACTTGTTCGCATATGCCTGCGCATACTATCGAGCCGCGGTGTGCCGTCTGAAGCCAACATGCGTTTACATCCGGGGTACAAACAATACCATCGGCCATCCCCATGTTGCTCTTCCCGGTGACGGTGTAGATCCTTCTTAAGAGTAAACCTTTTGCCGCAACCGGGAATATTGCATAATGGCCGGGGAGTTGGCGTCGGATTTCTAGGGCCCTGAATTAACCAGTGGACGGAATACAGTCTCACGAATCAAGGACGTACGGAGGCAGTTGCTGCCGCGTTGGGTGGCGCACGGAGGTGTGCTGGTTGGCATCGGTAGAAACTGGGGGTTCTTGTCTGTCGTTGATTTGTGAGCGGCGATGCTCTGCAGTGGTACCCGTAGGCTGGCTTCTGTTCTCGTCGTCGTCCTGACCAGCAGGCTCGTCGGGGCTACTTCGACCCCAGTCGTATTCTGGGCAGGGGCCTTCATTCCCTTTCTGGGTCCACGAGGGCTGGACAAAAGGCAGGGGCGGTTCAAGATTTTGTAGATGTAGATGATTTGCGCCCTGAGGTCTGAACGGCCCGGGCTGTTCCTGGCCGGGAATGAAAAGTCTCTAGTAGAAACGAGAGGGACGAAGGAGCCTGTCTGGTGTGAAGTGAAGGAGCGAGGACGAGTCGGAAGCCGAAAGCCGTGAGTATGGGACAAAGAGTGAAGAGAGTTGGTCAGGAGGTTGATTGAAATGAGCGTGCTGGCGGCTGCACCTCCAGGGCCAACCGTGAAGAGAGGAGAGGATGTAGAAAAGTACAGTAGGCTATATATACAACGTCGCGTGGGGCAGTCGGCAGATTGATTGGCCCAGAAGGCTGGCCTCAAAATCTGCAGGTTGCTGTAAGCGGCATTACAACCAGCGGATGATTCCGTGGCCAAGTACAACTGGTTGAGGTAGACTCTAGTGTAAGAGGAGAAGTTTAAAGTATAAATGACAGAAGATCCGGGTCTAACAGATACCAGAAGACTTTCCTGACTTTCCGACAGCTTGCCGGAGCCTATCGTGCCTGTCTCTGATTCATCATGTCCTCGGTCTTTTGCTGCGGCGCCGTTGAGCCCTACCGACCCCAACGCCTCGATCACGAGGCCAAGTTTTCAACCTTTATGGAATGGGCAGTCTTCCCGAGAACTGCGTCTATCCAGAACGGGGCGAAGCGTTTCGAAAGGAACGAGCCTCCTTTCGCGGTCCAGCTCGTCCAGCAGAAAAATTATGGCCGGCTTGAGGCTAAACGGTACTTCATACCAGAGGGGGACAACCCAAGTCACTTTATCGAAGTTTCCGAGAGAGACTTAATCGAAGGCAATTTTGAGAAACTTAACTCGTACGTCGAGTGCCCCGTCGACTTGATTCGGACTAATAGGTGGGGTTAGGTATAAGAATTGGAAGTGTGTGGCTCACGATAAATTCTTCGAGACCAACATTTACCAAAGGCACCCGAATAACAAGCACCATTGGAGACAGAACATTGCTCGGCCGGCTGACGACATTGATCTGGGGTGTGATGGAACGCCGTCAGCATAGTGATTAATTCCGGAGACCAATCATACAAACATGTCACACACGATAACAGTGTGATTGTAGCAATGAAACCATTCCCATGTTATATCAAGCTCCATCAGCCCAATGGATACATCCTACATCGAATACAACTTGGATAACTCGTACGCAGCCTAAGTAGGTTTGATTTGGTCGACGCTCTCATGGGCTATAGGGTAGGCTGATGCAGATGGTGAGACACGGCAACTCTATGAGGGAAAGCATCCTGCAATGCCCGCTTCCGTCCCACGGGATGTGATTTGCCAACGCGAGACATGATATCACTCTGCAGTCAAGGTGACGGCCACAAAGATGAGCCGTCTTGGTTGTGCGCAATTTAAGCGACGGCGTCCCGTCTCGCGTCGTGAACTGGTTTGAGCACCAACCTCGACCGACGAACATTTCACCACATAGAACGATCACGATACGATTACAATATCGAGACGAAAGGATGGATGTCGAAATCGACCGATGTCAATGCAGTCGGGGCGTCGCTGCTGGGTATTATCAGGGAAAGCTCAATTGCTGTTAAGACACCCACGTTACCCGGTTTAATGGTTGCCATTACGGACTTTTTCGAACAAACACAATGGGAAACGCGCAGGATGAAGGAGATCATAACAGTCACCGAGTCGTTTCTCGACTTGTTGGGGGTCGAAAGCGGGAAGGAGGCGGCGAAGTTATTCCGAATGGAAGTTGAGTATAAGCTCGATGGGTTCATTACGGAGAGTTCATCTCATCAAAAGAAGAAATGCGAGGCAATGAAACTTATTGCGACCGAGAAATTGAGGTTGGAACAGAGAGAGAAAGAGTTAGTTGAGGCTCTACGGAACGAAGAACGTGATTTTGGTAGAGCCGTTACACGGGCAATTCTGGAAGGATCTCATAAGGCGAACATTTTTCTGATAGAAGATTACCTTGGAGAGCAGTGAACCACTGAAGGGGAGTGAGAACTATTACACTTATAAGCTCTGAAATCCTATCACCAATCCCAGCTCGATTGTTCTTATCCGAATGTGATGTTAGTTGGCTAATAGCTCCAGCCACTGGATTGGTCGCTAAGCATAGGTTCAATCGCCCGATCTTTTGCCCTGTGGCGCAGTAGTATTGGCACAGCTGTCACAAGTAGTTGAGGTTAGGGGGATTAAACAGAGTAAGAAAGTCAAAGATATTGATAAGGTCAAGTAGATTTTGTAAGGGTTGGGCTACTTACAAGAATTTCAAGGATATTGTGATGATAAGAGTTGTAATACGAGTATTTGTTAAGGTTAGTTTTTTGCTATTTCAGTTATTATATTTCGAGGGCTAGTTTAAGATTTTCATAGCTTAAGGGTTAAGCTGGGGGGTTATACGTGGTTTCAGTCGGTATGAAGTTTTGTTTCTGGGTTGTTTAGTTACTGATAGGTGGAAGAGCTGGTGCTTCAAGTGTGTTGTGGTTGTGTTTTGAGGGTTGGGGCAGTTTGGGTTGGTGTTGTGGTTGTGTTTTGAGGGTTGGGGCAGTTTGGGTTGGTGTTGTGGTTGTGTTTTGAGGGTTGGGGCAGTTTG